>JAYMSW010003326.1:0-12360 GCA_036897725.1 Erodium texanum | reverse complement strand
AGTTGAGGAAGTTTTGAGTAGGTAAATAAGGAGTGGTGTGAAAAAAATGTAGAGAAGGGGGTATTTATAGGGTAAAAATCCGAATTAGGTGGAGGGAGTTAATTTTCTGATTAAATGTCGTCCACGTGTCATCATGTCATTGGCTGGACCTTGCCTTTTCGACTAGTTGAGAGAACTCTCGACTGTCGCGCGGAACTTTCGACTTTCGACTAATCAACTTTCGACTGATTAGTCGAAAAGACAAAAAAAAGAGAAAAGACTTTTGACTAAACATTCGACAGAGCATTCGCCTGCACTGCGAATGCTCTAAGTGTAGTTTGTAGGATGGTGGAAGGTTTTTAAGTTTCTTGGGCAACCAGATTTGATTCACACCATGATATGTTCTTTTCAATTTGTAGAAACATTCTAATACTGTCTTTGGCTCCGCCCCTGCATAGTATACGTGCCGCCTTGACAGTTATTTGTATCATTTAGGAATCAGGGTGGTATAACTTGTGTTGTTTAAGTTGTGTCACCTTAGTATTTAGGCGGCCCACAAATAATACCTCGTCACTCAGGTTATGTTTAAACGATGCAGTATTGTTGCAATAGGCCAAAAAAGTAGATTGTATCGCCTTCGTCTAGACAGGTTGTTTAGGCGATACAGCCTAGATGACAAACAGACTGCATCGCTTAGGATGAGATTTGGGTGACAAACGATGCATTATTATTGAAGTAGGCGAAAAATGTGTTCTATATGTTTTTTCTTTTCTTTTCTTGGTTTTGAATGTGGAACTCAAATTTCTAGTGTACTATGAGGGAACTTATCAAAGCTCTTGAAACTTTTAAGAACAAGGTGAATTATTATTATTGTTTTGAGCCAAGAACAAGGTGAATCATTTATTTTTCTTAACCTGATAAAATGCATCAAATACTATGCTCAAATCACATAGTCACTTGAAGGAAAGTTGGCAAGTATTATTAGATCTAGTAGTTACAAAAATATATATTTTGGAAGCAAATTCACAATTAAGTTTGATAGACACCTAACATTGTAGATTCAAGTTCACCCCACAATCTTAATCCATGAAAAATTCAATGAATGTAATAAAAAGGATTAACATCATAGTTTCTTGTCAAGAGAACCAAACATCAAAATAGAAATCAAACCACCAATATGATGTATAATTGTGTTCCCACCACTTACCAAACTCCACCGTTCAATTACAATCAATCAATCATTTTCGATTTTGGTAAGGTGACGTTGTCGGAAACAGATATTATAGAGTGAGTGTACCTAACTTCATAAATCAATTATCATCAATAGTACGATAATTAAGGTCTCGAGACAAGACAGCTAAAAACAAATAAAATTATAAACTAATTATTAGGACCCATATTCGGATATGGATTTAACTCGTGATCATAACCGTTTAAGTTGGCTCAAAACAGAGTATCAATGAGCTGATTCGATGAGTAATAGTAATACCAAACATGTCCAAGTACGTTGTTGGAGGAGGGTACGTGCCGACAATCTCCTCAAACCTTCCTGTTCAGACAACATTGTACCATGAACTTTCGCGAAAAGATGATCGGTCGTGTTCATGTGGAAGCTACAATAATTCACATTTTGTTCTTGTTACGTGTTTGATTTGGGTTTTCGTTTTGCTAAAGGCCAATACCGGCCATAGCAATGCATGATAAGGACTGAGGCAAGAACAAAACAATATACAACCCATAGAAAAAGTTCAATAGATAGATTCCCATATATATAGATTCCATTTCAACAATCTTTACAAGTTTTCATCCATAAACAAGTTGACCTTTTAATTGTAAAACCGATGTCCAATCTCACATCTTAAATAATAAATTAATAGCATGCTTTCAATTTAAATATCGAATCATGCGACTAGATGTCCACGAAATCGAATCTTAAATTATGCAAGGTCATTATGTCACTATGATAAATATTAGTTTCAAACCCAGGAATCTAAAATCCAAGGTCCAAATTCAGAACATGAGAAAATACTCTCCAAAAACACTAGACATAATTTGAGAAGTGCCTCAACTACAAAAACAAACCTAAACCCTAAATCCCTTGCTGTTTCTCTTTCCTCTGGCCTTCTCAAATTTCCTACCCTTTGACCGCACGTATGGTTTGGAGTGGCTGTGTGGGACACCAGGAGCCCGGCCAAAGTGCTTCACTGCCTCCCGAGAGTTTTTTGGACCTCTGAGAAGAACCTGCAGGCATAAGTTCAATGTTTGCTTAGTACAATAGACTAAATCTGCTAAAAATCACAAGCCCTTTACAACAAAGCATCAAGACCGGCAAATGGAGTAAAAAGAAAAACATTTTGGCAGTACGTTATTAGACAATATCTATCTATTCTTTATCATAAAACAGTGAATTGTGTATTCAGGCCTGCTACGAGTTTAGAAATTTCCATTTCAGCTTACTGGAAACAGGTTAAAAAAATAGTATTTTACTATCTAATTAGTAGCACTATTGGCAGCCACTTCGTTCATATGTGTGGTATAGTTTGTACAGTTACATTTAGTGCTATTGGCAGAAATCCAATATCTGCTTAGTACAACAGAACTCATTTGTACAGGCTAAAATCTGCTACAAATCACAAGTCCTTCACAACAAAGCATCAGCACCGGCAAATGGAGTAAAAAACAGTACTTTATTAGATTATATCTATATTCTTTTATCATAGTAGTGGTGTGTATTTGGGCCTGCAATGTGTTTAGAGTTTTCCAACAGGTTTACAAAATAGTATTTACTATACAATTAGTATTACTATTGGCCAATCAATTTTGTTCATATGGGATTATCTGTCTTATAGTTTGTATGGTTACACTAGCGCCAATCAAAGAAGTTTTAATAGGGACATGATAGAGGATGCAAATCCTTCAGTCACAAGGGTAGGTTGCTAGCTACAGCTACTGAACAAACTCAAAGATATATCCGGCAACTAAATATATTAACAACAACGAACTTAACTAGTCTAAATACTACAATTGAATTAAAAGGCCATATTTGGCCAACATTAGAATGTACTGATTGTTAACTCATGATCAGGTTATTGAGTAAGCATTCGATAACGGAACACCAATTATGAACATAATCGAAGGATCAGAGTCCATACCGTGTTCTGTCCCAAAGGAGCCCTGAGAGCAAGCTGATCAAACGTCAAGCACTCGCCACCAGCCTTCTCAATCCTGGCCCTGGCTGTTTCTGTAAACTTCAGGGCAGTGACCTTCATGGCAGGAACTTCATAGACCCGAATATCATCTGTCACTGTCCCTACAACAACAGCAATCTTGCCCTCCTGCAAAGAGCACATGATCACAGAGTCAACACAACAAAGCAATACAGAAGTACAAGTATAATGGTAAAACCATGAGTAAAGTCACAACCTTTCCTTTGACGTATCGGATCAACCTAGAAAGTGAAAGTGGAGCCTTGTTCACTTTGCTCATGAAGAGCCTCTTGAGAATCACTGCATTGAACTTGCTCCCGGTTCTCCTTACAAGGAAACGGTACAGCTATTGATACATAAACAACACCAGTTTCAATAAATACATCCATTTATATATACACACATATACAGAGACTAAGAGAGATGCTAAATTGAGTTCATGTTCAGCAAGCATACAAATGAAGATACAAACAAGAGAGGTTGAGATTTGAGAGACCTTGACGAGGAGCTTGAGGTAGATATCATCGGACTTTGGGGTGGTCCTTTTGGTGCGCTTGCTCTTGCCTCCGGCGACCAGATCGATACCCTGTTTTTGAATTCACAGAAAATTGAAGTTAGTTCGAAAACAGGCAGATTCAGAGAAAATGCAATCCATAGAGAGAGAGATCACACCATTGACGGTCTGGTGTGTTGAAGCTCTCTCCGTCTTCGTCTCCTCCTCGCTGCTGAGCCTGAGACTGCCGAAATGGTGCTCTAGGGTTTTGACGGGCTCTTATCCTCTATTGCTTGTTGTTGGAGGAGTCTATTGTTCCTCAAGGACCCTCATTTCTCACCGTACACGTGTTCAGTTCATTATCCATTTTCTGATTTCTTTGAAATGCTTGCATGCATTTAAATTGGATTTTAAAAAAAAAATTTAAATTCATCTACTTACATAATGTAAAGTTTTTTTTTTGACAAGTTACATAATGTAAAGTTAAATCATCAAACTATCCTAAGATGATATTTTAAAAAAAATAGAATTTGATTTATTATCATATTAAGAGAGGAGAGGTGATACTCTATCTGCCTCCTCTCTCTCTCGACATCTCTCCTCCTTTCAGGTTTTAGTTGTTTTTTCTTTCTTTGGTGACGGCGGAGGGGGTGTATAATTTTTATTACTCTTTCTGGTGGTCTGTCATCGTTAGACTTCTCTTTGCTAGCGGTTGCTTCTCATTAGGTTTGTGTCTCCATCTGGATCCGGGGAAGATGAGTCTGAACGTCGATTTTGAGGAGCGTGTGACGCGTGGTCGTCAATAAGTTGTCAGCTTAGTTTGACTTAGGTACGCAATTATTACGTTGTTGGTGCATGGTTATTATGATATTAAGTCTACTCTGATTGCAAGCGATATTCGAGCTATACTCAATGAGAAGCTGACATAAAGAATTTTTATTCCCACCAAATCTAAAGTTTGTGAGGATTATTGCCTTTTTCATTTCAAAAATTGTTACATATGTCTTGATGAATGATATATAATACATACATAAATTTTTAAAATAGAATTTAAAACCTTTTAAAATAAATAAAGAATTAATTCAATAACTGTGATTGCATGAGAATTGGAAGGGCAATGAAGTGTAAATTTATGAATCCACATTAATTAATAAACTTAAACATTGTTCATAAAATAGTGGCACGTGGACAAACAAAAGCCAAATCATGAACAAAAAGACAGTTCCTTGATTCATATTAAAATGCTAAAAATGTTAGATGACCGCATAATGTAAATTCGAACTTGAATAAAGTGAATAAATCTTGACCAAAAAAAAGAACTAATCTCGTAAGATAAACATGATCTTCTCTATTGTATATGACTTTCAGGAGAAAAAGGGTTATATGCATTCAACCCCTTAAGCTGGAAACTGAAGTAGCACAAAGATGAAGCTTATAGCACCGGTTCATATCTCAACGGTGCTGTGATTGCTCTGATCCTTAGTCCATACGCTCCATCTGCAAAATAAAGAAGGTATCGACTAAGCTCAAGTCCAATTGTTCAAAACCAAGATCTTTTCCTTTTCAAAGGATAGCTGGTAAGGTAAGTGCACTTATAAGCATGTAATCGAGCAGCGAGGCTAGAACAAGTTATGAGAAGTGATAGAGTTGTACCTTCCAAAGGCCATCGTTAAGGTAATGCATATTGTCCACGCCAATACCCTTGTTGATTGCTTTTCTGTATATCAAGCAACAACTTCAATTTACATATTCTGATTACTATAGAAGGGATTGCAACTCACAGGGTAAATATAAATAGAGCTTTCCACTTTTTAAGCAAAACTCTGAAAATGATATACATCCCATTTTATAGCTTTAAAAATAAATAAAAATACAGTAACAGCAATAAACTAAAAAATTAGAGTAATAGCCGATCAGACACTTGGACAGTGTTTGCCTGTTTATATGTATAATCAAGCATTTTGGTCTTAACCCAGTAATCTACCATTTGTCTGACAAGTTTATTTTTAAATGTCATCTAACTTTAATCTAATTAGAAACTATAATCTTGTATAACATAGTACATATACAATACATATTTTCAATTAAAATTTTGGTGTGCCCTGTGTCATGTCCTATAGTTTGAAAATGTCAAATCTCATGTCCGAATCTGCATTTTCTAGTACAGAGGCTTTGGATGAATCCAGATTAATTCATTAGTGTTTTGATTTTGCTCTTGTGGAGAGTAAATAATAGATAAGTGTAGTCCTATCCTGAGTTATATAAAATGCTTACATGTCTTTTGCTGACATTTTTGTAAAGCCAATAGCTAGAGCATGCTGCTTTCCTTCAGCCATTATGGCCTGCAAGTATTCAGTTCCATGAATCAGAAACATTTATGTAATCTTAAAAATTCAATGAGACATCAATGCCAGTAGATATAGAAATAGTAGTGAAGAGAATATCAGAATGCACAACAGAACTGACTCTGAAATGATTATACGCGAAGACAATATAAAGAAGCTGAATAATCCACTGTGGATGTGCTTACAACTGGGGTTTCTGCACCCACTTCCTCATCCAAAGCGCCACCAGGAGAGGTAAGCCCAGGACACATTATGTTTGCACCGGACAGGACAAATCTAATTGCACCCCTATCCACTTGTAACTTCTTCATTATGTTTGGATCTGTAAAACATATAAAGCAGAAAAGCCTGAACATTGCAGGGTTTTATTTGCAAGGATTCACTTTGCAGACAAAACAATAAGTGACAATTTGAATACAGTAACACAGAGAACTTATATTTTGAACACTCAATAGGCTGTGATATAGAGTGTGATGGGTGTTGGAGAGGAGATTTGAATTTTACAAGATAACAGGAGAATGCCTAAGGTAGAATTAGAAACAGTGGTGAAACAAAGAGTTTAAGGTAATGGAAGATGCAATTCATATTCACTCTAATGGAGATGTTATGGTATTTAGCTGCTCTTTCATATGAAATTATGCATTGATATCTAGGAAGATGCAATTCATATTCACTCTAATGGAGATGTTATGTTATGGTATTTAGCTGCTCATTCTATCTATTTCTGCTGCTAATGGGACTACAAATGAGATGTGATGGTCCTCCCTACCGGGATGGCAGGTAATTTTATCATGATTATAATTACCAACCCACATAGTTCCAGAAAATTATCCATTTCTTTTTATCAACAACTAACTATTACTATTAGTAGGCAAAACTATTAATGGCACCCTTTCATTTCATATACTATTATATATCGTATTTGATCATACAAGAATCAGGAAAGGAACATCTAAACAAAAAGCAGCATCCCTTAGCCAAAAAAAATAATCAATTTCATGAGTAAAGGCATTGTCATATATTTGTAAAGGGCAATATGGAGAAAGGAAAATAATATATATGTGTATATGAAGTTATAGGGGTTAAGAATACTTTACACTGATGAAGCAGTCTTAATGTAGGCATGTAAGGCCCATCACGAATATTGAAAAATAGAGGCACGTTGTTCACCAGGACCATATTCAGATGGTTTTGACTACAGGTAAAGGAAAAATACATATAAAATAAGATCTGGAAATATTAGACAAATAATAACCATGAAGAAACTAGAAGGGCAAGGTATAGTAATACGAACCATTTAACAACAACTAGAGGGGATTTCTTAGGAAGCAAATCCTCTAGCACGGGTTCAAGTAAAGGGTACTGTAACAAAAGTGAAGTTTGTATCAAACACAAATAAAAAGCAATTATCACGTTTCTTAGGTTCAACAGAATCAAACAGGATAATATCTAGAAGTCAAAACCTCTTCTGCAATACTCTGTCGAATTCTACGCTGCACTGATGCCTTGACTTGATTCTGTGCAGATACTTCTTCCATGGAGAACCTACCAGGAGAAACACATTATATTCATAGTCCCTAGAGAAATACTTAGACTGAAAATATATGTAATTGTATTATTTGGAGAAACCATGCAAACACAAACCCATAAAAGGAATATCATAGATCAATAGATCCCACAAAGAACCTAATAATAAGCCATCTATAAACAAAATACATGCAATGTACTAACAATTAAAGCACGAAATGTCCTCCAAAGTTGTGGTTACTTCCCTGTATGCAAAGAACCATCACTTGGAGATATTGCCATAAAGCCACAATGACATTATAAACGAAAAAAAAAACTCTTGAACCTTTAAGATTAAGCTTAACCCAGTAAGTAATGTCACTCTTCACAAAGAAGTGAAGAACTAGCTCCACTGTCCCTCTCAGCTCACAGCTCTTGCCCAAGTTTTCAGAGTAAGCCTTTACACCCAAAGGTGCAAATACTAGCAGAAAAAAATACTATTAAAGGTTGCATAATATTTGTTAACCCATTACCCATAATTTCCATTTTTTTGGTAATTAACCATATCATACAATGTTGCAGAGCACATTCAAAATTCACATTCAACAACAAATAGCTTCAACCATCAATTCATGAAAACGCAAATCTCCAGTCAATAGATGAGCAATACACAGCACCAAAAACAGCAAAATAATAATAATTATCTCTACACATGTACGGTGGAACATAAAGGCTTACTTTTTGAACATCTTGGCAGGGAAGAGAGAGTGAACCAGAGATCTTGTTGAGGGAATTGAAGGACTAGGGTTTTGCTTTGAAGTATCAGTATCAGCAGCTATGAGATCCAAAACCAAAACCAAAACCGAATCCGAAACCGAAACCTCTCTTGCAAGTTCCGGTTTCAGATGCTTCTTTTCTGGTTCTGCAAAACGGTTAACTCATCGGCGCAGCTTACACACTACACGGCCTTCGCATATCTGGGCCAAGCCCACTGCTTCTCAGATGCTTTCTTGGGCCGGCCTCTTAGGATATTTATACATTTCCTTTTTTTTCATTTTTCTATTATATCATTTTTGTCTATCCTAACAGAATTACTGTATTATTATGTCATTTTTGTCTTATTTTCTCAATGTTTTTCTATAGACACGTCAATTCAAATTTGTCTTTAGCCCGCTTTTACCATGGTAGTGATTTTCTCTCAACTACATTAAGATAATCTTTAAGTTTCATTTGGGGTAGTGTTTTAGAGACGCAAAACTTTATTCAAGATGGATGGCATCAAGGGTAACGTGGATAGGGCTCGGCACCAACAGACTGGGCTAACTAGTATTGACATGGTAGCAAGATCAGTCACTGGGAACACTGTTGATATTAGGTGTATGGTGCTACCGAGTTACTATGAGCCTGAAGTTGTGGAAGCCATCGGGGTGAGAGAAGCGTTGAGCTGGGTACAGAGCAAACAATGGCAAGGAGTAGACAATGAATCATGTTGCCAGATGGTTGTGCGGATGCTCCAAGATGATATGCAGATTCGAGCTCCTTTGGGTCTTATCTTATCAGAGTGCAAGGTTACTAATTAGTTCAATGAATCATATAACTATAGTATCTCTTTTGTTCGGAAGTCAATAGATCGGGTAATTTATTGCCTCGCTAGAGATGCTCGATCTTATTTTGACTATACTTGGGATGTGGTAGGACTTCCGTTTTCCATTGAAGTTCTTCTTGTATCTGATCAAAATCATTAATAAAGATCGAATTGCATTCAATGTTCAAAAAAAAATATATTTTATCTTTGTGCAAGAGATTATATAACAATGTTTTTTGCACAATAAAAGGACTGTTTTTCTCGAAAAAAATGTCATGTGTTATACAACTATCATAAAGATATACACACATTGACTATAGAGTGTATAAGACTAAAAGCTAATAATAAACAAATGATAACTGATAAATAAATAATAACAAATTATGTTCATTCTCTATGCAATGTGAAGTCAAACAAGACTAAAAACTATTAATACAAGGTGCTTATTATTAAAAATAAATAAAAACTTTTAACAAAACCCAAAATACATTAAGATTATGAATCCCAATATGTATGGCGTTCTTAAACTCATTACAAGAACAAGTGGTATCTAATATTATTATGTAAGATATTTTCCTTGAAATGGAAGGTTCTCTCAAACTATCCAGGATCTTCAAATCAGCCTCCATATGTTTGTTATTAATCCCATCGAAGCTTGCAGCCCCTGGCAGAGAGTATCTGAATGATCTCAAGAGAAAGCAAGCGCCTAAGAGAACCATGCAACTTAACCTTCTTAATCTGCATGCAGCAGGCTCTGAGTGAGCGCTCGAAGCCATGGACCGTAGCATTTACAAGAGAAACCAGCTTTGCATCCTGCAGGCGCTCCAACTTCCCCATTACCAGGCACAGCCCCACATCCGTCACAGCACAATGGCTCATATTAATCTGCCACCAATCAGTCAATAAGCCATTTCAGCTACAAATTGTAACACTAGGATTGCCCATATACAGAAGCAAAACATCTTATCAAAATGTTATTGGTAGTTACAAAGTCTTTTTTGAGATTAGGGTCAAGGGCATTTTCGCTATTTTCTGGCAAAAAGAGTATGTGCAAGTCTTTGAAAGTTTAGGTAGTTGGATGTAAGAGTTTAAAGTTAGGATGGTTATGTGCAAAAGACATATAGTACGCAAAGACTATCTGCAATTAACCCTTATTGTATATTATGCCTAGTTGAAAACACAAAGCATACCTGTCTTAAGTTCTGTGAATAATATGCTAGTGCCCAGAAGCCCGTATCATCTATTCTACTACAATGCTTCAAATCCAAGTCTTCCAGTCTCTTACATCCAACAGCCACAGCTGATAAGCCTACACCTGTGACATTCATAAGTCCACGCAACTCAAGATCAGAAAGTTCCTCCAGATACCCAATATGCTTCATCCCTATGTCTGTAATCTTATTACAGTATGACAGGTTCAGCTTCTCCAACTTCTTGCAACCCCTAGCTATGGAGGCCAGCCCTTCGTCCCCAACACCCATGCAGCTGAAATCGGAAAGAAAGAAATTAACCCATTATCTCACACCAACTATTCTGGAAAATCTGATTGCATACCAATTTCGTTTACCGATAGAGATCAAGTTCACGAAGTTTTTTGCAAGTAGATGCAATATGGAACAGTCCTTTATCAGATATGTTTGTGCACAACGCAAGTTTCAAACTTACAAGCTCTGAACATCTAGACAAATACTCCAGTCCTGCGGACAGAGGACACATCACATACAAATAGTAGAATCATGAACTTGCCTGAATAATGATAGAACATTTAAGCTACTCAAACATTGTACATATATATATATATATATATTCAAATTTACCTTTATCGTTTATGCCAGAACATTCTGTAAGATCCAGTTCCTCAAGCAGTACGCAGCATGATCCAACCTTACTAAGACTCCACTCAGTAATCTTATCACATGATTCAATCTTCAGGGAGACAAGCTTCCTACATGAATCTGCTATAGCGGAAATTGCAATATCATTGATGGAGTGGCAACAAGTTAGATCGAGAATCGTCAAGTTGGCACAACCAGATGCTAGTTGCACAATGCCCATATTGGTCACCCCTATGCATTTGCTCAACCCAATTTCAATCAAAGACTTGCAATTGGTACTAAGAGCCTCAAAGAAAGAATCAGAGACTCTAGTCCCATCAATTCTAATTGTACTCAGATTCTTCAAATGTTTCAACCAATGCAGAAGGGTTGCAGAAAGCTCCTGTGCAAATCCCCAAGAACATGCTTAGAAGCCACATAAAAAATCATGAGTGTAATCAAATTTCCAAGGATATTACTCACTGAAAAACAGTAACCCGCATGCATCTGCAAGAGATTCATGTGTCCTCTAATTACAGGTATTAAGCCAGACAAACTGAGACCTTCACACCTTGATATATCAATCGCCTGCAACCCGAGAAAAATGGATGATGTTAGTTCTAAATTTTCAGAAACCAGGTCCACCAGATAAGTTTAATTGGTGTCAGAATTTTCACCTGTAGCATAGGACAGCCATGCTCAAGAAATTGTAATCCGGTATCATGTACTAAAAGGCATCTAACCATAGCCAACACTTCCAGTTTTGGTAGTGAAGCAATAGACTGAAGTGATTCATTTGTCACCTGAAAGCAACCGAAAAATTAGGCATCTAATGTAAGATCAAAAGTACAAGTATTCTTTGGCTGTCAAAGAAATCTAAGATAGGAAATCAAAATACCAAATTATAACATTCTTTCCATAGCTTCAACTCTTGATAAACTAACCTCACCACAACTGACCCAAATATGAGTACGTGCAGCATAATTTTCATAGCATCAAATTACATAATTGTTTTGTTATAATTCCTTTGCTTCTCATCTCTTGTACTTCAATTCAAAACCGGAACTATTTTTACTTCCATATATTATCTCAGCAAGAAAGGTACTTCGGCGTAGAAAACAAAGGAATACCAACACATTTCATATTCTATTGCACTTAAAGATAAACACTCTTGGTTCTTTTTGCAAGAGACCTGATGCGAAGAAACTTCAATCAAAGCTATAGTTTATCTTGCATCTCCCAGTATTTTTATTGTACTTTACCTTTCCACAAGGAACCCAAACAATATGCAAAGAAGAAGAATAAAAGATAACAAGAGCATAAAGTTTCTGACCAACTATTCTCACCAGACTCACAGTTACAGGTCAATAACTATGTTGCCAAGTAACCTTGGTGGGCCTGTCTTCGTTTCACTTCTGAAGTCAAAACCTAA
>JAYMSW010003325.1:0-12361 GCA_036897725.1 Erodium texanum | reverse complement strand
CTTGTATATGGGTAGGTACCAGCTAAGATCCTTCTCTTTCGTCTGTGGCGTTGGGTTTGGGGCTGAAGAGCTGGCCATGACAATTATCGCTTTATATATTCAAAGTATGGCCTCAAGAAATCTCCTTATCATGTGCAGTCCTAAACTCACAAGGATAGGGTAAGTTTCGTAACCAGAATTAGAAACAGTTTTAACACTAAGCAATTCTGTAATGTACCCAAACTTGGTGTTCTTTAGGAATGGTGACAGAAATGTCGTATCACAAGAAAATCTCAAACTAAAATCAGAAAACCCTAACTGGGTTATCAGCAAATAAGAATAAAAGAAAGTCCATGAAATATGAAGCTTCTGAAGAAAAAAATGTGAAGTGCATTCATCAGTTGGAGCAGAACTTGAAGAAACAGGGAGCAAGATGAAACTGTACTCACTGGAAAATGAAAGACTGGAGCAGAGGAGGGAAGCTGAAGCTGGAGGTTGAGTAGAACAAAGCTGCTAGGGTAACTGGGAAAGTAAAGAAGAAGAAATATATATATATATATATATATTGGTCAGTAAAATTTGTAATTTTAAAATAGACAACAATCAATATAATAATATATATGCTTATCAAACTATTCAAGAATCATGAACTTTGACAGAGAGAAGAAGAAGAAAAGAGTGATGCAACTTTGGTCCCTTTGCTTGACCTCTAGTTGCAAGGAATGCATCTGATGCTTTCTTTTTCACTTTCTTTTCCCTTTGTATGGTTTTTACTGCTTACATTTTTACTGTAATGCAATTAATGTGTAGGGTAATAATAATATCCCAAGAAATTCATTGAAAATAATTGGGACAAAACAAATGATGCACCTCTCTCTTTCTTTCAGCTTCTTTATTTTCCTCTGGACCCACAGGAGGCCATCTTTATAGATTTGTCTGTCCTGCAATCAGAAACCTGATTAAAATTATATGTATGGCAGAAAAATGCAGCCTATATTTACTGTTCAGTGATGAGACTGATGATGGAGCAGCCACATTGAAGGGATCAACATCACGCCCTATTGATTTACTGTTAGTCACATTCACATTAAGAAATGGACTTAACAAATCATACATTAGCTAAGAACTAAGCATGCATGTTACATACAAGTTTTCTCTTTTTTTTTCTGAAGAAAAGGGCAAAATTGAAACTCTAACCCAATAAAATTTAGACACTTCTGAGAGGTAATTGACTCTGATTAAAGTACAAAGCTTTTATCTGCAATCACAGCATAAACTAAACATTTGAAACTTTATGGAGTACAATGTAGTGGGTTCATACTTTCTAGCTCATTGGGAGAGAATATATCGAACTAATCAAGAATGTTCTGCTGTGGCTCTGCTTCAAGAATTCAAGCAACCTGTTATGTTCAGAAACTCCTCACGATTTCAGCTTTCGGGTACTTCCAAAAATGCCAGGGCCATAAGTGGAATAGATCATATCCACAAGGAGAGGAAAGTGGGAGGCCATAAACAAGGTCACTGGAAAACAAGCAGAAGCAGCCATTGGAATGAGTCTCCATGCCTTACTGTGGCCAAGCATGAGATAGAGTGTTGCACTGAAAGCAATCATCATGGATGTTATGGACAGAAATAAAGCAACAAGACCAAAGATCAATCTCCTAGGCAGGGCATAGAAAAAATCAGCTTCTGCATAGCGTGCGGTGAGGATAGACAGGAACATCAGCAGAGACGCTGTGGAAGAAAACAAAGAGAGCGCTTCTGAAACTGCAAAGACAATAAAGGCTCCTTCCTTGGAGAAAATTGGGAGGCCACTATCACCATCACTGCCACCTGGTACAGTAATGGCTGCTGCAAAGGCTGTCGTGACTATGAGAGCAGCTGCTACTGAGCATGATTTAGCTGTGTCTTTCATCCATCTTTCTCCTTCAGTGACCAAATCCTTGTGTTCCTCTGCAAATACAGCAGCAGGTGTTTTCCCAGCGGCATTTGTCCTCTTCTCGAAGTCTGGTTGCACAAACTTCTTCACCTCCTGCCCAGAAAGCAAGATTTAGAATAAAGAACAAATTTAGGTGAAAAGTATGCATCATGAAAACAAACAGGGACAATTGCAAAAAGGTACCATGTACTACCGACTTTTTGCAGGTTGGTACCCTTATCTTCAAATCGCTGCAGGTTGTGGCCTGAGCTTGTATTTTGTGTCAATTTATTCCAAAATGACAATTTTGCCTTTGAAAAATATAACTTTTAAAAAATAAATTCAAGGGCAAAATCGTTATTTTGGAATAAATTGACACAAAATACAAGTTTAGGGCCACAACCTGCAAATTGCAATGATTTGAAGATAAGGGTACCACCCTACAAAAAGTAGATAGTAGAGGGTGCTTTTTTGCAATTACCCCAAACAAATATGGAGGCAGGAATTAGCTTTTGTATATGCACTAAACCCTGAGCCTGTAGTGCCACATTTGGAACAAAAAGAAATCACCTTATACCATTGCAGCTCACGTTGCATCTGCAGAGCTGCGCCGGAAATAAGATTGAGTTGATTTTTAGGTGCCAATTGTCCAGCTAGATGCAAGATTGTGTTCCTTTTACTATCCACTAACCATGACTTCAATCGACTATGCTCACTTGTTCGATATAACAGGCTGAAAACGTTGTATTGGCGACTGATAACTGCCAGTTGGAATATATCATGACGGTCGGGGTCTGCAAACCAACTTGCAGCAGGAAATACCTCTAAAATTTCTTCTACAACCTCATGAATGCCAAACTCTGCTGCCAAGATCACAGGCAATTTAAACAATGAAGTGGCACTTGTATAATCTAAACTCGCAATCTCCTTGCACAAGCACTTGAGGAGTTGAAGTGCTTGGCAATGAATCAGTTTCCTTTCCGTCATATGCATAATAAGTGGAACTGCAATAAATGGAAACCCAAAGATCACAAAACTCTCTCCTCAATGTTTAGTATATATGTGGGTTTAAGGGGAAAGAGTAGATTTTCACACCTCTTTGTTGCATGACATTCCAAAATACTGCATTAAACTTTTGGCACACTGCATCACAAAGCACATTAATGAAATTATATCCTCGAGTTACTCTGTGATTGCTAATATGCATGATCTTTAGTTATATGATCAACTATGTAAGATAAAACAAACTGTCCATGGACTTCTATGTCAACTCCAATATGACAGACCTGGAAGGAAGGGATATCCTGAGAAAAATTTAGCCAAACTTCCCATCCATGGACATTGTCGGGAGCTTTCAGTTGGACTTTCCTGATTTGCAGCACCAGTATTGCTGGATAAGTTCTCAAGTTTCACAGGAATACCTTCAATAAAGAACCAGGAGATAGTTAAACCTTACTAGTCTGCTCTTGAAAGGCACTTATAGGTACAATATGTATTCACGACACTATAGTAAAAAATGATGGCTCAAGTCCTCTTCATATGGAATATCTTACAATTAGTCAATTAGTTCACTGCTGCATTAGTATAGCGACCAGTGAATTTCTGTTTCATGCTTGTTTGAGATGTGAAGGCTAAGGTCGCTTTTCATGACAGAAGTAAACATATACAAAACCTTTTCTCAAACTTGAGCATTTGGATTGTTTGCGTTAAGTCAGTTTGGATTTTTAACTATCACCCACATGATCATTCACAGGACCAGCTAAAACAACAAACTACAAGTTATGACTTGGGGAAACTCTTAACGATGAGAGGTCACAAGATGTGTAGGTTCTGTAGTTTCTGAAACCTATATGTAATGCCAATTCAAATGGAAAGATAAAGTTATCGGGTGAAGAAACTAACGGGCATAGATGAAGCGCTGCCAAAAGGCATAATGAGTTCCACTTGGAAATGCAGATGGCTTCCTCGATATTGCGCGCAAAGGAGTGCCAGTAGCAGGAGATCTCAATGTAGCCAACCCGGGGTGACGTTGAACTATTTCTAAGGCCATATCTGCTACTTATAATGTGTTAAAACATATAAATAATTTGATCATTCTAATAGGAAGTAAATATAAATTACTCACCATAGAACTCAGCCCCTATTAGAACATTCAGCAGAGTAACACCAGGTTCACCTGTAAAAGGACTAGGATCCACGTCCTCCTTGGTAACAGTTAATAGATATGAGACCATCTCTCTCTTCCCATATATAGCAGCCATATGGATAGGTGTCATCATTTTCCTGATCCAAGTATTGGGCAAGCAAGGATTTTTCGCTACCAACAACTTCGCTGCTTCAATATTGTCACACATTGCTGCAAGGTGAAGAACCGTCTTCTCAGATGAATCTATTAGAATTTCCAGATCTTCTGCAGGTATCATCTCCAGTAACTTCTCTACTAAATGGATAGCGTTCTTCGTCCCAACTGCTATGTGGAGTGCTGTTTCTGATGATCTTGTGATCTTGGCTGTGACAGCTTCTGGGTCATCCTCCAAAAAAGCTCTAGCTCTATCCCAATCACATTTTAGTACGGCTTTGTACAGTGGTAGGTACCAGCTAAGATCCTTCTCTTCTTTCTTCTTATCCCCTGGTTGTGATGAAGGGCTGGCCATTCAATTTGATTTCTGTTGCCCGCTAAACCACGCTACAATATCAACCACAGCATGGAATTGTGCATTATAGTGCCTTCAGCTTTTGGGGGTTTTCCTCCTAACGAATAACAAGTCTACCACCAACGAAACTAACATAAACATCAAAAACAAAGATCATGCAAGTTAATAATTCCTAACGCAACAAATTGATTAAAATCAAGAGATACGTTGACAATGACAAATATTAAACTACTGCCCCCCATTGTGAAACATAAACAATCTAGTTCAGTAATCTACTTAAGAAACAAATTTCAGTAGAATACATTTCTTAATTTCATTCATATTGGCTATACCCATATGACGAAGCACATATATTAGTATATATCAGTCCTCGTCCTCACTCTGGATTAAGGTTCTATGTCTACGGGCAGCACCAAAAAACGAAAGATAAGCCAGTCATGTTGTGTAGGGTAGTGCTTCAATTCGTGAATACAGAAGGCAGCAAATGAGGTTGTAATCAACACGCACTTAAGCAGGTTAACAGAAACCAACTAGAGATAATTGAAAAGTGACTCACAAGCTTAGGCAACTTGATCCTGTTAATAACATAACACCCAATAAGAATTCCACCAAAACAAACCAAAGTACCAAACTGCTATCTATACATTGACCACTTAAAGGGCCAAAGGAATTCTCATAATGTCACAGAACACAAGCACAGAACAATAATCAAATGCTTTTAGGGGTCATGCTCATTGAAATTGATAAGAACCTGAAACTCCGAATCAATTTTCTGGGTAAAACGGAACTAAATAGCCAAGCCTTACTCAAGATTAAACCAAATATATAGCACAAAAATCAGTTAAATAACCACGAATTGCAGACGAAGCTTGCGCGAGAGCCATCATCATGTGACAAGTCCCAGAAATGAAGATAAAGCCTAGGTATGACGAAGGTAAAGGTAGAAATGAGCAGAGAAAAACTAGTAGCGAGACTCAGCAGATCACTACCTCGAAGCTTGGAGCTGAAGGAGAGAGAAGAATCGAAGCTCGGAGCTGCTAGAATCGGAAATGAGAGCTGAAGTAGAAAGAGAGAGAGAGCTAATGAGTGGTATTTTTTTTTTTTTGAGAATTAAGCAGATGCTTTGCTTTGCATTTTTATTTTCCTTCGGAAAGCTTTATTAGATAAAGTTATTCAAATCTGATTTTTTTTTTCTCTATACAAATTGTTAATGGTAGTTAATTTTATTATTTAAGAGTTGATGATGTTTAAAATATAATGGATAAAAAGGTTGTTTATATTATATTATTATTATTTTTTAATGTAAAAATCAATTTTAGATTACAATTTTATTTAGATTACATTCAAACGCATATGAAATTATATTAAAATTATTTTCCTTCCGTCTCGGATTTCAAATTTAAATTTTAAAAAAATGAATATTTTCCTTAGCCAATTCAAATTGGAAAGAATATTTAACTACTTTTTTTTTCTCAAATTCAAATTTGAAAGAATATTTTAATTAATTATGTTCCCTCATCCTAACGTCTATTATAGTGTTTCTAGGTTTTATAAATATTAACATCTTCTGATCTTCAATCTATTCTTCCACTATTCATCTTTCTGTCATTAAAATCATGTCCGGAAATCCTCAATCGCTGTCGGACTTCGATGAACCTTGGCTGTATAACTTCGATTCATCCTCTGTAGCATCAGATAGCTAGTACAAATAGTTTCCCCCTCCAGTCCCAGACCCTTATCGTCTCGGGAACCCTGGCAGGAGCAAACACGGCCGGTACGGATCCTTTCCTCCTCCCTTGCTCTAGTTGAAGAGGACCTGGCCCCTCCTCCTTGGCCTCGTCTTCAAGAGCCTGAACCACCAAATGGTTCAGAGATTCAGCCTCTGAGTGAGGATGAACCAGAGCCTCCTGTTGAGTAAGAAGCTCCTCTTGAGTACTATGGGGATGACGAAGAGTTTAATGATTCTAATGAATGATCAAACATGTAGTTATATGTGTTTTTCATTATGTTTATTTCGGTTAAATCGTCAAAAACATAATTTCTAAACCGTGTTGGTCTTCGGCATATTATGTACTTTGGTATTTCATTATGTAGTCTCCTCGGAACTCAAATGGACCCTGAAACAACGGGATGATGCAATATCGGCAACCACCACTGGGTAATGTCTTTCCCAGTGGATTTCCAGTTCGGGCAATGTCATGGTTTTTTTACAGAATCTTTTCCAGAACTCTTATCAGATGCCTATGCAAATGCCATTCCAGCAGCAGTTTGATCCTAGTCAGAGGCAACTTTCTTGCCCACCCGGTGGTGAACCAGGTTTTTCCGGAGGATTTGTGGGTCAAAATAACTTCAACCGGCAGCTTCCTCCACCGGTGAATCCAGGACAAATGAATAATCCCAATGGAGCTCCAATGGAGCAGAATCAGCAGAACCGAAACTTTCAACCACCTACTGAGCAGAATCAACAGAACCGAAACTTTCAGCCTCCTAATGTCACGCCAGGAAATGCTGAAGCACCAACCCAGCAACAACAATTTAATCAAGGTGCATCATATGGTCGTGGTGGTCGGGGGAGGAGACAGTTTCATCATGGTGGTGGTGGTGGCCGTTTTGGCAGAGGAAGAGGAAGACATCGATCCGGATGAAGGAAGCATTGAGCTCTTTTTAACTATGAAATCTCTACGCCGATTATGTTTTAGGGATTGTTCGAGTACTTGTTTTGGTGTAAAACTACTTCATCATTTGTGTTTAATTTTGAATTTTGATTTTCATCTAAGTTTTGCCTCTGAAGTGTATGCAAACCGAAGTTTTATATATTCGGAGAAACCTCAGTTTCAGAAATTTTCACCTGGAGATGACTTGGTATGAAATTGTCTGCATATTTTAATTTGAAACTGCATCAATCCAGTCACTTAGATCATGAGTTATTGATACTAATATACTTTCTGAAACACCTGAATTGTACTCAAAACTATGTCCTAAGTAATATTAATTGTTAAACACCAGACAGATTTCCAATACATACAAACATCCTCACAGGTTCACATACAACATTATGTAGATAAGAAAAATGGAACTCATGAACTAGAAATCCAAGTCTATCGTTCGATTCGGAGTAAAATGTCAACAACAGCTCTCTTGGAACAATAGACTCGATTAAAAATATCGAATATAGCAAAAAGACAGTATCTTTGTTAATGTTAGTAAGTTTTGGTAATAACTAAGCTTTTGAGTTCCTTGTGAAGTCAGTGCAAATCTGACAGCTACATCTGAGAGGCAGATATATCTCACATCCAAAGAAGACACAAGTGCATCCTTTACATATCACCCTTTCAAGCCCAAGATGAAGATTTGCTTTGCAGACAAGATCTGCCATATCAAAATTGGACCATATGCATCGCTATTTAAGAACATTAAACTAGCTGACATTGAATATAGTTTTGTGCCATGCTAGATTCTTCAAAGAAAGAGATAAACCCAAGCAGGGCCAAATGAAATGCAATCAAGGCCTACAATAGCATTTTGATGCCACAAAACCAAATCATCCCAAAAGTTTTCAAGTGAAGTTCAATAACAAAGTTTTCAATCACTCCATTACAAGCATTGGGAGAGATCGAACCATTTAGTCTCAAAAACTACAAGGGCACAAAATTCTAAGAATCCTCGTACTAGTTCCACCCAAACATAAATGTCAAACAAGATTCTCTCTGATGTAAAACTCTACCCGACATTCCCAATCTAGGCAAGCATCTTCATCAACGGTACTGTACAAAAAACAAACAATTTCAATCAGTGTTCGCGGCAGAATACAACAAGTAAAATAACCAAAGGCTAGGAACGCAAGTTTAAGTGGTTATCATGTAGAGTACTAAAATGTAAACCTGTAGCAAATAGAACCATCAACATAGTTGGCAGCCTCCTATACTAAGAATAAAGTTTCAAGGCCATTTCTTTACATTTGAAAGTAACAACACATCATATATTCCTAATTACATATTCCCTCGACGACAAAATGAGTCTCATTTGGTTTACAACAAGTAAGGATCAGTTGAGTAGGTACTTACACTTTCCCAGTTACCCTCATCCCCGTGACATAAATTAGGGATCAGTTGAGTCCGTATTTAAACTCTAATATACCCTTATGCTTATGTGCTAAGTGAATTGATTGTAACTAGCTCATACAATTTCCTACGTGGGTTCTTATTTTGGGAGGAACAATTTAGTAATATAGTATATATCACTAAAATAACCCAATTCCCAGCATCATAGTAAAGAAATTGGACAATCCATTTAGAGCAAACAATTCAGAAAAGTAGGATAATCACTTAGGTAGTGTATTGTATGCATATGAAAGAACAACTGATCTAAATAAGATGCATTCAAATACTCAAACTTCATATTCAAATATCCATTCAACACCAAATTTCAATGTTCCCAACCGAATTCACATACTAGATATGGCATAAACCGCCTCCCTATAGAAACTTCATTCTCCTATACAAACATCATTACACAAAACAGTGTAACAGAAGTATATCATTGAAGAACATAACAAAACACAAATAATATCCATTAATATACACAAAACTGACATTTGAATATAAATTTAATGTCAAATTTCAATGTTGGCGGCAGGAACTCACATACTAAATATGTCATAAACTGCTTTCCAACAGAAACTACACTCTTCTACACTAACACCAATACACAAAACAGTGAAACATAAGCAAATAGTTGAAGAACATAAAACAAATCATACCTTGATGAAGCCAATCTCCTTGGCGTTGCTGTGGAAGCATTGTCTGCAGCACATGAGACCGTACTTCCTGATCAAACCATGCGAGTTACCGCAAACACGGCTGTTCAGCAGAAAAACAACAAACCTTTAATCAGCAAACTGAAAAACAGATCAATACCTAAATCGCCATAGCCAAACCCATCTCCCATCAAATCAATCACACTAAAATACCCAAATCCCAGTAATCTCCGATAGATTCAGATCTAAATCGTTAGCAACAATGAATTCGAAACTTACCAGGCACGCGAGCCAGGACCATAGGTCTTGGGGTGCGAATTCCAGATGTTCGCGTGTCCCATCTTCTTCTCCGCTCTGCAGATCTCCCGACGGCGAAAAGCTCAAACACAGAGATCGCAAGGCGCTTGACAAACCCTAATTGAGCGAAAACTTGCATTTTATATCAGCAAGTGCACCCGAGATGACCACACTACCCTTACAAAGCACATCAAATTACATAAAAGTCCCAAGCCAGACTTTCATCTACAAAACGACGTCGCTTACTCCATTAACAAAACCCTCGCCGGAATCGAGCGATGAAAGCCGACGAGGCACTCCGGTGAGCTTCCATGTCCTTCGTCTCTACATTTGCCACAAAATAATTGTGCCGATTAAGCATAAAAATTTGACTTTTTTTCTGGGTGTTTTGTTTCTTCTGATAATAATGTGCTTAGTTCAATCCCAAAGCTGCACAATTGGAGCTTGAAGTGCCCAATTGGCATGTCACTTAACCTTAAAATCGTCCATGGATAAGATTGGTCTCTGAAACTTATCTATAACTCATTTGGGTCGTTTCAGAATCATTTCATTTCTGCATCAAGACATAGTTTTTTTGTCACATGTGAAATTGTATGGCCCTCTCGTGCTTGCCGTTTTTTTCTGATATTCTGAGGTTGATGTCTGGTGGACTCTAATGCCAAGCTGTCTGAATATGAAGAAGAACAAAAAAACAAAGTGATGGCATTAAAAGAGAAAGGAACCACTGCTTAATATCTCTGTCCATGCCATGAACAATGTGAAATGTTGATTTATGATGTCTTTTAATGTTGATGATTTATGATGTTTTGTTGCTGGTTTTGCACATATATGCTGTTTGTGCAACTTATGTGTGTTCAGTTCTTGATTTGTGGAAATTACAACAATGCTCAATCACTTCACACACACACACAACTTGCACTGAGAATGGAATGTCTTGGAAGAGACTGATAAGAACAAACAAGATTCAGACAAGGGACCGAGAAACAACAAAAACAAAGAATCTATTAATGATCTGGTCGGTTGGTCGTGTTTCATTTGGTCATTTCCTTTAACATGCCAGGAATGTAATAACACAGACATGAACTTGGCCTTTTGTATCATTCACATGACAACCCATAAGAAAAAATTGAACCTTTCATTGTCTCTCTTTGTTCTTGCACATGGGTTTTTGAAGCACTTGTTAAATGTCCTCATTCCCACTACTAAAAATGCTTGCTTTGTCCGTCCCACCGTCCAGAATAGTTAGACAAGACACTTATTTTAGAACAGAGTAATGGGTTTTGGTTGTGATGTTGCTTTTATATACTTGCATGTTCCTTCTCACTGTTCTCAATGAGGAAAATCAAATGTAGATTGATTCAATGTCCCATGTGGGTGTCTATAGATAGGTCATAGGTTGTAGTTCCTGTCCAAAAATTAACCCAATCATGGAGTTGATGTTCATGTACTTGGATTGGGTTCATAAACAGATTGAAGATAGATAGGTTCTGAAAAGGAAAGGAGCCTTATCCATATTTGGTGGCACGGCTTTCAAGTTTCAACCTTCCTTTTATATATGTCATAATGCCATTGAAGGTTTCTGCAAGTTGCAACTTTGCAAAGCAAGTTGATTATATGAATCTGTGGGTGTGATTATCTCTAATAATTACTTGATTATGGGTCAACTGGTTAAGCCAAAAGTTTGTGTGTACTAGATTGCAACTTAAGTTTGTGATTATGTGTACATGTGTTTAGTTGATGAATAGACACAAAATGTTGGACTATTCTGAATCAAGAAGAAGAAGAAGAAATGTTTGTGGAAGATGATGATCACTATCAATTTGCAACATTTGTGCCTAATTTTGTGCCAAAAGCGTTTATTACATATATATTTTTGGCTTAATTTTACTATACCCACATGTAACTTATTGACTATTGAATAAAAAAACATGGAACATTAGTATTTGTCAAACATGCCAAGTTTTCCTAATTCTTAGGCCTTTTTAGTTTAAAAGGTTGGTTTCTTTCATATCGGATAATATAAGCGTTTTTATGTCGTAAAGGATCGGTTTTACTATTTCATTCTTAATAAAATAAAAATAATAATGACAGATTGAATTGAACTGACAATGGTTCGAGACTATACGGAATTGAAAAGGTAAATATTATTTACATAAACATAAAAAACGTGAAACTTCAATTTTATTTAATAAATGTTGCTATGTTTTTATGCCTTTTAGTCTAGAAGTCTTATTTTGTACACGAGACTTCTATATTTCATAACAAAAGCATTATTTTATAGTAGATGATATCAGTTTTATTATTTCATTCTAATAAAGTAAAATAAAAACAAAACGAATAGATCGAAAAAACTTCAAATAATTCAAAATTATATGGAACTGGAAAATAAATTTCTTTTCAAAAAAAAGTATAGAGGATAAATTGAATGATTTAATTTTTAAAAGTAAAAGTAATTTTTTTTCCTTCAGTCTATAAAAAAGAGTCAACCTTAAAAATAAAAGTAAAATTTAATCTAGGTAGAAAAAGAAGAATGGGATTATTAAGAAAGTCGATGCCACGTCAGCAAGCAATAAATGATAAAATTTCCCCCTCTTTTCTACTTCACTTACAAATCACAGCCCAAAACCTCCGCACACAAAACCGCTCAATGTTCTGCTCGGAGCAATGTCAATCTCCGGCTCAGAACCACCCCCTCACCGCGGCGCAGACGCCTCCTCGACGGAAGTACAGTCCGTGAAATGCCACTCCTGCGGCTTC
>JAYMSW010003324.1:0-12364 GCA_036897725.1 Erodium texanum | reverse complement strand
TTGAATGGGGTCCGGCCGCCCGCCCCAGCCAGTCGTGTCTGTCTGTTGAAGTATTTGGATCGTCTGGATTCATTCCTTGCCTGAGAAAGATAGTCTCGGGTCATGTATGTTAGACATGCCCTAGGTTCGTCACCATGGTTCACCGTCCAAGGACTTTTGCCGGTTAAGATGCGGGTCTTCAGGAATTTCTGTTCCGACGTCGTTTTTATTTAGTTATTGTGTAAATCGGTTTTTGTTTGTTGTTGTTAAGATGTCGTTATCTACCAGTTGTGTCTGATTTCTCTGTCATCTTATGTCTGGCTGTAAATCCCAGTTTGGTCTGGATAAATTTAACTTTGCCGTCATGACAATTATAAATCCCCTAAGAGATTAATTGATATCATATATAACTAGTAAGAATGTTCATCAGCGAGACTTTCCTGCTATCAAGAAAAAGTGAAACACAAAAGAAAACAAAAAAAAGTTTGATTTTAGAGACATTTTTGCAGAAAATCAGGTTGGTTTCACGACAACAACGTTGTACTAATTGTCTTCTTCATTACACATGATAAACACATTGATTACTGTTATGACCATTTTGTCCTCCACTACTCCTCTAAATTACTAAACACACCATTAAGCTATAGATGTTGTCCCCTGACTGATTGGGTTATGGAGATTATACATTTAATTCAGATGATAAGAAGATGGGCCTGGCCCAACCCGAACTCATCTAAAGGGGCTTATAATAGCATCTAAGCCCAGTTTGAGCCCACTTTTCTCTAACCATATATTGAAAACATTTGAATTATTTAGTAGCAGTGTGGTAAAAGTCAGTCTAGGAAAAATAAAATTTACTTGTCCGATTTTATTTTTATTTTTTGAAAATTACTTGTCCGATTTAATTTCGTACTATTGATCAGTTCAAGTCAATAGAGCAATTTATTATTGACTAGGCAAATTAGTGTTCTAAAATACGTTTAGATGAATATTTTTAAAACACCGAACTGAATTATTTATTAAAAAATATAATAATAAGAAATTACGGATCCAATTTATCTACAAAGTAATTTTTAGTCCGACTAACACCTAACATCTTTTATAACGTTGCTACTCATTTCAATAAATTTTGAAAACTTTAACTATATAAGTTTGAGTTTTAGCTAGATCTTTCTTTATCACTCAAACGATCAACACTTTGTACTACATAATTAAGTATATAATGTTGGTTTTATAAATAAAAAGTATATAATGTTGGATGGACCATTACATGATTTTCATTGTGGAATCTATGGAAGAATGCACTGCCGAAACTAATTAATTTGTTTAAGGTAAAGTTTATTAGAATATGTTTGTGGATATAATATATCACATAAAAATGTTGACCCATTATGATTTCGAAACGTGCCCATATAATAGTTGAATCAAATCATATGAATAAGATCTAATTACTGTCAAAGCAAAAGAGGCATATATTTATATAAAATAATCATTGTATTTTGAATTTAAAGTTCCATATTGGCATAATGAAAGATGCTTCATTATCTAGTTAAAAATAATTGTACTTTTAATCTAAAGCTACATATTGCATAATTAAAGATGCTTCTTTATCTACTTAAGGATCATCTAATGCTTTTGCTAGATTGTGGAGAATATATGTATTAATTTATAAATAAATAAACAAATATCATGATGCTTAATTGATTATAATTAAAGATTGAAGAGACCACCCAACTTATATCCCTTGTTTTGAAGGATTTCTCTAATTTCTTAATAAATGTTTTTTTTTCATATATTTAAAAATAATAATAAATTTTTTTTCATAAATTTATATATGCATCTTTATTATTTAAATTGTTCGATTGATGTGTATTCACATCATTTTGTGTTATCTATCTATCAAAAAAATGAATTTGTGCTATCTATATTTTGTCAAATTTAATGTATAATTAATTTTTAGATTGTCCAAAACACATAATCTCATGGTAAATTTTCACGGACATATATGAATTCATAGTAAATTTTTCACGGATGTATAACTATACTTATGAGTTTTCACGTGTCATCATTATTCAAATAGACGGAAGCCATAAAAAAATTCTATTTTTTTGTCATGTAACTTTAAGATTTTATAGTATCCCAAATTTTTTTTTTCTTGTCCTATAATCTTCTACTTACACTATATTCAAAAAAGATTTCGAGAACGAGACCAATTTGAAACCGGAAGATAAAATGTTGGAAATGAATGGTTTTGAGATACTATAAAATCTTAAAGTCACGTGAAAGTTACGTGACGAAATAAATAAAAAAAACTGACTGTTCCCGTATATTTTTTATCTTGATGACACCTAAAAATTCATAAGGATAGTTATACGTATACGAAAAATCTATTACGGAGATATGTTCAAGGAAATTTACCATTGAGTTATATGTTCGTAAGGAATCTATAAAGATAGTTATGTACAACTACCCTTCACTATTTCCCCAGAAACAAGATATATGATGTCTATCGTTAACCATGTCCGTATCGAGATCAAAATTTAAAATATGCTTAGGGTTACGAGTGCAAGTTGCATAGACAATGTCATCTTCTTTCCTTTTCTCTTCTCTCTGTATTGTCTATGGATCTTCAACACGCCCTTCAATGCATTTTGCTTTCTCCAAAACATTCCTTTAAGATATGAAACATATAGTTTCCTACAAAATGCACAAAAGTTATGAAAATGAAAATGTAGAGAAAGCAACATTTTTATTTAAAAACTACATCAACTGTCCCATTGTTTTGCTTTAGGGACCAAAACCACCAACCAAAATTCCCCGTATCATTAACTTGCACTCAAATAAGGCCTTAACTTATTTTAAAGGTTAAGATTTTAATATACGGTACTCAAACTTGGCTACAAGTTTAAACCGTCATCTTGCGTGAAACCTGATCATAAGTTCAAACTATTAGAATATAAAACTATAATTGAATCTTTAACTATTAGCTTAATTTTTTAATTAAGTTGGTTTTCTAATATGGTATCTGGTACCTCACGAACATGGGTTAAGATCCCACTTTCTCTCAAAATACTTATTATTTCTCTATTTATCTCATTTGTCCCTTATTATCTCATCTCTCCAAGCTCTAATCTCTCTTCTCGATGGACTCTTATCCTTTCTTAAATTTCGCATCTAAACCCGTAAACGGACTTGTCCGTGTGGACTTTGTTAGAATATAAAATTATAATCGGGCCTTAAACTATCAGCTTAAGTTTTTAGTTGAATTGGTTTTTTAATACAAACACTTACTTTTTGGGTGAGAAAGTTTTGTAATTGTTAGCATCCCGCATTTAAAAGAGACATGGGTCAAATATTATCTTAAATAATAGATCTGGACCTCCGAATAAGATATTAGATGGGTTTTTATTCCACATACAGATTTTAATAATTTAACATCTCTTAATTAAGTTAGAGGGATTGAATAATAAGTTTGATTCCCTATCTAATTAGGACGAACTTAGAAGTCCACAACCCTAAGTTACAATTTTTGTAGGTGATGAGTGAGGCCAATCACATCATTACAGGTCTATCATCATTCTATGTTGATGGATGGTTTGTCCAATGGGGCATAGCAAGTTAAGGGCACAACATTTGAATATTCCATGTATGAATAATGAAAATAGGTCAATTTCAGTATTTAATATATGAACCTGAGGTCCCCAGCAGCCTCACATGGCTTGAATTAATCAAATTTCAGAAGGAAACTTTTGTTCTTTTTCAAACTTATGGCCAAGAAAGATTGATTAGCACTCTATAATAAGAAAACCCTACAATGCCTAAAGATGTTGAAGGAAAGGGTAACAATCCAATAACATTTTTTTTCGTCAAGCAAAGATAGCGATCGACCTTAGAAGTAAAGGGGTACTAAACACGTATAACAGGTTTGTTTATGTAAGGATCTGAATTAAAAATCGAATCATCAATTGATAAACCGTGAACTTTAAAATATCTTTTTGTTTGAAAATGTTACAAAATAATACTATCAAGTATTTTGGGCATATGCTTTTATTTGTAAGGATCTAGATATTTCTAGCAACCCTATTAGGCATTTCCTTTAATCTCTCATTAATTTAATCAACCACTTCTTATCTTTAGTTTAACGATAAATTAAACTAATTTTCCACTAGAAGAACGTATCTACATATATAAACAATAAAGAACCAGAGACTAATCTGTGCACTTAAACTACACAACAACAATTAGGTAGTTCATAGGAAAGACAAAGAACAAGGGTGTGGATTGGAAGAATGTACCTGGATAAGGTGGTAGGCTGTCCCTATCTACCCAGAAAAAAAAAAAAAAAATCAGTCACACAAGCCATGGTTAATTGCTCAGATTATACATAAAGATCAATAAATAATCACCGTTCTCTTAGTTATTGACATGTATCTACAGTCAGAATCATATCGAAAAGACGTGGATATGTTTATTATTTGATAATTATTTGGAGGCCGCTACACTTACTAATTCGAGTTTTTTTTAGATAGATCGTGTTTCGATGTGCGATTAGAGCCTGATTTGTTTATTGTTGAATCCTTTTATGTCATCCTATCAGGTCACCAACACGAAAGGTTAAAAAAGACTAATCAAAATCTAAACACATAAATATGTGCATATATTAGCATCCATTGGCTATTGACACGTGTCTATAGCCCGAATCATATATCGAAAAGACGTGAATCTATTTGTCCCTTGATAAGTATTCGAGTTCTTAGATAGATTATGTTTTAACATATTATCAAAGTCTGATTTGTCTCTTCTTCAACCTCTTTATGTCATCCTATCAGGCCAGTCCGTATCATTTAAATGTGAGAGTGCTCGCTTCACATTCTTCATTCTTTATCCCCCCCAATTCCTTGTCACTTGTTCTTGCTTTGTTTCGTTTTCTTCGATTCTCGAGGGGGATATGGGGAATTGTCAGGCTGTAGAAGCTGCAGTGCTGGTGATCCAGCACCCGGACGGGAGGCTAGAGAGGTTGTATTGGCCGGTGAGTGTCAATGAGGTGATGAGAACCAACCCGGGCCACCACGTTTCTCTGATCATCCCATTGCTTGATCCCGAGGAGGAGAAGCAGAAGAAGAAGAATAAGAAAACGGTGCGCTTCACCCGCGTCAAGCTGCTCAAGCCCGACGATACTCTTGCTCTAGGCCATGCCTACAGGCTCATAGCTTCTCAAGGTTTGTGTGTATTTTCTAGTTAGAGATGCTTCAATGGTTCATGTCAAGTGTTCTTGTTTTGGAGGGTAAAATGGTCTTTTTCTTGGTTATTGTAGATGTTATGAAAGTGTTGCGGGCCAAGAAGTGCAAGAAGATGAAGCAACAAGTACAACAGCCGGGATTAGAAGCACAAATTGAGGAGAAAAACAATCAGGTAAATATATATTTTATGTGGTTTACCAACAATGTGTTGATTGCTTCCACTGACAGAGAGAACGATTTTATTTATTCAGAATGATTATAATTATATCGACAAAAATTGATCATATACTACATATTTTTTCGTTACAGGGGATCAAAGATCAAGGAAGCCGCCCGAAAACGAGGACAAACCAAGTTGTGGCGAGGTCAAAATCATGGCATCCCTCCCTACAAAGCATCTCAGAGGCTGGGAGCTGAGGGAAGAAATCATGGTTTAGTTCCATACTAAGTCACTTTTCATTTCAAATCAAATCAAGATGTAAATTTTGTTTAAAACGAGATATAATTTATATCGAAATAGACCATACTACTAAAATATTAATCTTATTAGTATTTGTACAAAAAAAAAACTGGCTCACTTGTTTGCGACATTTCATATGGTTTCAAAATGGCTATACATATCAACATAATATGTTTCAAGTAAGCTCCGATATAACATGATATAGATTTCAACGTAAGAGTAAGTCTATCGGTAGGTGTTAAGGAGATAGCGTCGGTATTAACGTCGAGTGAAAAAAGGTTGGCGTCTGCGTTATCTCAATTATTTGTAGGGAGTCGAAGCCAAGCAATGATACTGCGGATTGAGGACCAATCAACGGTCACCACGTCCTAGAGTAGTCGGGCAAGGCTCTCTTAATGATTTTCCTAAAATACCTTTCCCAACCGTAGTTTTTTTTTTTTTAAAAAAAATACCCTTCAATTCATTCCTAGAAAAAATGATTCGTAGTTTAAGGTTCACAACCAAACGGTTTGTGAAGAACCATATGCTCTCAATATGCAAGTTCAAACGTTTTTTTTTTATTACATAACAAGCGACAACCTAGTACCACATGCTCTCACATCAAAACACAAGCAAACCTAGGAAGGTGTGAACTCAACGTTTGTGAAGAACAACACGACAGCCATGTTTAGGTTGAAGAGGCAGAGCCGTGACAGGATCATGCACGTACGAGGCCGAGAGCTCGAACGTAAACTCCTTCAAGATCAATGCCATAGCAAGTTTTGCTTCGACCAAAGCAAAGTTCTGTCCGATGCATATCCTAGGACCGGCGCCGAACGGCAAGAACGCCGACGCGCTCGTGGCCGCGTTAGCAACACCTTCCTCGAACCTCTCGGGCTTGAACTCGTTGGCATCGTCGCCCCAAATGTGTGTATCGGTGTGGACGCGAAGTATCGGGATGTGGACCCCAGTTCCCGCAGGTAGGGTCAGGTGCCCTAGCTTGGTCTCCTTGTGCACGACTCGGACTAGGTAGACAATCGGTGGATATAAACGTAGTACCTCGTAGAGAATCATAGTCATCTGTACTAATAAAAGATAACGTATATGCATGTGTTAGAGTATAAAACTGTTGTGACTGAGTTCGTGAAAATGACGATTATGCGGAAGCATATAACAAATAAAGCAATCACTTACATATACAGAGTTATGTGGTTCACTAATCACTAACAACGATGTTGATTCTGTTCATAGGCGAAGAGAGAAAACGTTTATTTGGATACAAAGATCGTGCACTGTTAAAATATAAAATTATAATTGAGTCTTCAATTAAAAACTAAGTTTTTTGTTAAGTTAGTTACATCCAAACCCGTAAACAGACTTGTCCGTGAAGATATGTATTATAATATAAAACTATAATCGACCAAAACTATTAGCTTAAGCTTTTGGTGGAGTCGATATACACACAAATGCATCTAACTTAAGAGTATATGCAAAGTGAAAAAGTTGTTATAAATATTACCAAAATCTGTTAATTCTGTTAAGAAAGAGAAAGAAACATATCTTTTACAATGGTAGAGGGTGCTAGAAGTGCTTATAAATAAATTATTAATACAAAAAATATTTGTGATTACAATTTTAGTTAGCATAATATTTATTTAAGAATTAGTTCCTTATCTTAATTAGCATAATAATTGTAATTAGAACTTTTAATTTCCTGTATTAGGTGGGCGTCTTTTGAGGCGACTTGACCTCAGTCGATTCTGATCTCGAACGCGACAAGTAACCAGCCGCCTCATCTTTTCCGAGCTGGAATCCACTCACTGTAGATGTTCTAATCGAAACTCTAAACTCGTAAACCAAAAACCAAAATTTAACTCCTAATATGCATTACTAGAATCAATTTTTAGTTAAGTTGATTACTCTAATATATATATATATAGACTTACTGTTTTAAGGTGGTTTAGGGCTTCTTGTCTCCAAAAGCCTGCAAGACCTCGGCCCTCGCACGCTCTTGCCAATCACGATGTTGGCCCAAAAGAACCATAGTCCAAACGAGTAGAACCGACGTCGTTTCTTGTCCGGCAGAGTAAAATAGCTTACATTCGTGAATCACATCATCGAGACTCATTCCAACGTTCTTGTCGTTTTGATGATCTCCGATCTCTTTCCCGTTAGACTCCAACAATATTCCCAATAAGTCGTCGCCAGCGGCTTTTCCGACCTTCATTGCTTCCTCTCTCTTACGAATTATACTCTTTAACACAGAGTTTACGGTTTTTTCGATCACATTGATTCTCCTGTTCGTCTTCGTTGGTACGAACCTGAAAGAATATGTATTTAAAATCAAGAATGGAAGTAATGTTTTTCTAAATTATAGTATCATATTCTAAGTACCTGAATCGTAAAGAATGTTTGATCCTGTGATCTCATGATCAAAATTCAAAAATCTTAACTTTAAAAAAATGTGGTGATCATGTGGACTATATATTTGTACACATGATCTGAAAGAATATATATTTGACTTGTTCTATAGGTAACTCGACCGGGGTTCAAGTTACAATAACAGTCTTTGTATATATTGGTAATTGTGTTTTCTGTTGTGCTATTTTCTGTTCTTACTATTAAAGTTTTTTTACATAAGGCATGCTCTAGTATGTATCGATCACTAGAATCTATAGTTTCATCTGTTACGTACGATCATTAAACGATATATATAACCTTTAAAAAAAACTATATGTTGTGTTTATCGGATGTGATACTAAGACTCACACGTGAATTCTCACCGTTGTTACCATACCTCCATCCTGGGACATAGGGTTTCCCCAGTTCTCCCATTACGAGTTGAGTATGTTCTGTCTGAAGTTGGAATATGATTTTCCCTTCGTCATAGCTACTACCGAACGCTGTTCGGGAGATCGCATCACCTGCCAAATCCTGAAGGTAAGGCCAAACATCCAACTCGCACGATCCCTCCACAGAAATCAAGCCCTTCCATCTATCAATCATCGTACGACAACACAGATCAAACATAGGCAACATAAGCTGGAACAAGTAACAACAACAACCTATATCTTAGCGTAGTACATTGATCACATTGTGACCTCGTGACCCAATGGCCAGAGTACGAATCACTGTAACGATATTAAAATCTTTACGTTTAACAAATCACAAAGCGTCAAAAAAAGCGATAACCTTCAATTTCTCGACGTGGAATGTCGGGTTGATGATCTTCCTATGCCTGGCCCATTTCTCACCTTCCAAGTACACAAGTCCCGTTATCAACCGTTTGATTGGGGCGGCTATGAGCTTTGGAAAGTCATTGTATTTACTGAAGACTTCCTTGATCAGTTGAGGGTTCGTGATAGTAACCCTCGGTATAAGACCAAACCACGTAAAATATTCCCTGCCTTTACGTTCATTAACAAACGATTTTATTGTTCGATTCACGTAAAAGTTTAAACTGATAAATAAGAGTTGTATAATGTGTAAGATTTTATGAAAAAGCTCTGTATATTTTGGAGGGGAAATGGGAGAGAAATGTCATGAACTTTTGATTTGATGCAAATATTTATCGTCCTTTCTGAAGTTGTATAGATCGAGTCCATAAAATTTAATTCTATTGCACCGTTATTGACGATGTTAAAAATGAGTAAAAAAAACACTTTCGAAGTATTAAACATGAGTTGTTTTTATGTACCCCTCTTATCATACAAATTAGGAACTAATTTGGGCTGTTGAATGCTATCCAAATATATATATTTAAAACAGATTTATTAATGACAAAATCTTAAATACACGTAACTTTAATTTTTTTATTTAATTTTTTTACAATTAAACCCCCTTGCATCCTAAGCTATTAGATGTATTGATCTAACGGTTCAGATTGATTCCTAGCTTATACGACAACGAGGATTTTTACATGAAAGTTCTCATATTATACACGTTATATTAAAAAAAAATGTTATCATTTTCATCCCTATTTTTTTTTCAAATACCAAAAAAAAACATCTATTTATATAATTGTTTAGATTTTCAGATGGTTTTTAAGACTTTTTTTAATACATGGATATTAAATATATAGTTTGAAAAATTGGTTCACTATCAATATGTTGACTATACGTCTATTAACTTCATTAGCTACGAGTAATTTGAAACCATAGAGATCAATCATAACAATTAGGTTTACTCTCTCAAACCCTAATCTGAAACAGAAAATGTATAAACAGATTCAAAACATGTTCCCAACAAAATAAACGTTGCATACCATATTTTTCGATCATGTGAGTATCGAAGGAAAAGATAGGAAAAAAAATACAACGGAAAAAGCCAATGGGTCTCGAAGAGGCTTCCTTGGCCATCAAGACAACATCATTAACATCTCCATAGACAAACCTATAACCATTGCCTTTAAGGCCTTGCCTCCTCAAACACTTCTCTATCTTCTTAGGCCTCAGCCACACCCAATTCAACATTTTCAGTGTCCATGTTATCAATGTCGCGACAATTAGGGTTCCGACGATTGAGCTCACTGAAACCTCCATTTTCTTCTCTTTCTAGACGATTTCAACACTTCAATCTTTGGTTCTCTGTTTATATAATAATTTCAGTTCATGATCTTAGCTCAGTGAAATCTACATTGCTTGTCTTTTTTAGACAAGTAATAAGATCAATGGGTTACCTTATTTTATTGTAAAGAAGTCATAAATGATGATATATCATTATGTTTTAAAATTATATATATATATATAAATCAGTTTCTTGGTTTTGATAAAATTATATATAAATAAATAAAAATTGTATGTTTTTGCAAATTATAAAAAAATATATATATCTTTCATATATAATTGTAAACCCATATCCATGTTTTCATTAAATTATAAAATCAGTTTTTTACTTTAAAAGAGATAGTACAAGTAAACAATTTTTTTTCCTGATATATTCAAAAACATAATTTGGTTATAATAAAATTACAAAAACAGTGTCTACTCGATCGTAAGAAGATATATAATAAAAAATTGTTTTACTTAACTATATATATATAAAGCTTTGCTTTTTCATTAAATTAGAAGAAGAAGAAACAATTCAAATATAAGCTGTTATAAAAACAGTTCTATTTCGTAATAAAATAATCTTTTTTAATAAATAATATAAACAGTTTCAATATTTACTACATTATAAAAATAGTGTATGCTTTTAACAATTTTTAAAAACAGTTCCTTTTCCTCTCTTTTTGGACACAAAACAGTTTCTTTTTTATATATAATAAATTACATACAAAAATCTATTTTCTATTTGTTTTTTTTTCTGAAAACTTATTTTCTGTTTGAATTATAAACAAACAATTTCATTAATTAATTCACATTTTGATAGAATTTAACATAAGTAATGCCTACCCTGGTTAATCCAATGATTATTTAAGAGAGATATTTTTTTTTAGCCACCTAAGATCCAATTCTAGTGAGAATTTTTGTGTGTGTCATTTATAGTTGTTTTCTAACGACAGAAACTGTTATTCGTACCAACTCTATAATATTACTATTATACCTTACACAATCAGATCTCCATAATTAATACAGTAAAATAAGAGTTACTATGGGAAGTATATTACATTGGGACATGGTGAAGATCTAGCTATGTTAGGAGGGCAATCTTGAATTGAAACCCCTATTTTGTTGATACAAAGATATATTTCGTAAAGCTGCCTATTACCATATGGATCATCACTACAAGACAATCCAGCTATAAACTTTGTTTTTGTTGATATTGCCTTTAAAATGTCTTCTTTATTGTAGGAGTGGCCTGGCTTGATTATTCTTTCTGCAACATGAGAAAGTAAAAGATCGATATTATTATAGTTTATGTATATAAAAAAATTAAGGGTATTTTGGTTATTTTATGTCAAAAATTAAAAGCATTACATGTATAGTAACAAGGACCAAGTTTTCCGATAGTTTTTACAACAAAAGATAGATGAGCCAGTTGTTGGGTCGTGCGAAATGATCTAAATTAGGGTTTGAGAGTAATGTAGATACTACTTATTGTTTAACCTAAATGGTATGTTATTATCGACATGATATTGTTGTAATTCTGAAATCAATAATAAAGCGTTCCTTTGTCCATAGACGCAACCAATACATTTCGTTGACCACGTAATTATATATATTTTTCGTTTGATCTTGCATTCATATGTTCTTACATCTGTTATAACAAATACGAATTAAATTATAGATAGCTATCGCATATTATAAGTCTTGTACACATTACTATCTTTAACTTAAAATTTTTGTGTCGCTACTTAAACTTTCAAAAAATTATAGGTAGTTCTTTTTGTCGGAAAACGTCCCTCTAATCTAAAAAAAAGACTTCACAACTACGATTTTAATTAAATGTAAAAAACGGTTGAGTAGATATAAATTACGAAGACTCCTTAAAAGATAAAACTACAAAAAGAAGAAGAAAAAAATTGTATTCCTAGAGATTATGGCCGAGGGTATTTTTGTCATTTTTTCCATACAAAAAAGCTATATAATTTTTTTAAAAAAAAAGTTTAAATAGTTGTAACTAACGTTTTAAAGTTATGAATAATTGTGCAAAAAGGATGTACAATGATTAATAACTAGGGAAAACTTCAGTTTCAACCCATCAACTGTCTCTCATTTGCAATTACTAACCCAAACTCACCTATCATCTCAATAAGTAGCTCAAG
>JAYMSW010003323.1:0-12367 GCA_036897725.1 Erodium texanum | reverse complement strand
TGTCACCATCTGCTAGTCCACGCCATCTCTGTAAGCTCCAGAGGGAAATCTCAATCTGAGCAAGCACCATCGCATTTCACATGGACCGCACTCTCTGCCCATCCCTTTCCTTGTCTTCTTCAACAAGTCACAAACATTTCCTAATCACTAAACTCAGTATTCGCATTTTGCAACAGAGAAGGAGAAGAAGAAGATTTGTTCGGTTGCAGAAGCGCCGTTAAGTGATCTGGATTCTAATTAACGGCCTTTAAGCCACCTCAAAAGCCATATTAATCAGTCACCAAATGACCATTCTTATATATCTCTCTCGAGTTATTCCTCGAACTTATCCTCTTTTTATCGGCTACTTGAGTGTTTTGTGTTTGTATATATGTATATATGATATATACGTGCATGTAAGGCTAGTGGGTGTGGCATGAATTGTGCTTTGGAGCTTGTTGTTGACTGGTTGTTGATCGTTTTTACAGCTGGATTCCTTCGAATTTGTGCATTCTGTGACCTGGGTCATTTTTTTCACGTGTTCCATTTTAGTGGGTTTTCAATTCTTTTTCATTCTCATTGAGCATTTGGGGTCTGGAGGATTTGGGGATTGATTGTCATTCTGTTTCTGCGTTTTGGATTGATTGTGAAATCTTCTCTGCATGTGGTGCTTTGAGAGGTGGGGTTTTGGAAATCTGATGGTTTTTTTTAGTTCAATTGTCTTTTCAGCTGTATATAGATCTTTCTTAAGCCGGGTTTTTGAGATTTCATTCAAATTTGCTTCATTTGGAGTTTTCCATATGATCATTCTTTTCACTTCCATGGAGAAACCAGTGTTGCTTTAGATCTCCAGAAAAATATTTTTTTGACCTTATTTAAAGACTTTTGAATTCAACCTCTGTTTTAAATTGTGTTTTAACATCATTTTGGGTGTGGTTATGAGGTATTAATTAGGCCTTACATCCAGTTTTGTAGGTGAACCAGTCATTGTATAGCATTGGATATTGGGTTTACTGGTTCCTCCTAAAGCTAGTGCTTTTCTCCTCTTTCTTTAAGTTGCTGGCTTTTTATGGTATAGAAGTATCTGGACATGCTTTTGGTATTTCTTAATTGCATAAAGTAGTTGAAGGTTAGATAGGATTGTCGAGATTTTACTGTTGAGCTTTCTCTTTCTTATATAGCTTGGACTGGGAATTAAGGCCCTTTTTGCACTTGGACTGTTAGATTTGTTTGAATATAGTGCAAGGCTTTTGAGCATCATTGCAACTTTACTTTATGTTACATTTATTATGCAATGACCTGTTTTGGTTTCAGAGGCTTACACTGCCATTTGCATTACAGGAAGAGTTTTTAAAGGGTATATAATCAAAAGTAGAAGAAGGCTGAATCCTCATCTCAGGAATGAATCAACCTAAAATCAAACGCCGAGTTGGTATATATGAGGTCGGAAGAACGATTGGCGAGGGAACATTTGCAAAAGTGAAATTTGCAAGAAATTCTGAGACTGGGGAGCCTGTGGCTCTGAAAATTCTTGACAAAGAGAAGGTTCTGAAGCACAAGATGGCTGAACAGGTCTATCTTGGATGCCCTTTATACTTTTCCTTTATATTTAGAAATGTTTTATGCATATAGCTATATTGGATTATATCCATAAGATTAGGTTGTTTACAATTTTTCTGAACTTTTTACAGATCAAGCGGGAGATAGCAACAATGAAGTTGATAAAGCATCCAAATGTTGTTCAATTATATGAGGTCTCGCTCTCATTTCTTGTATGCTTGTGTTTTGGTGACTATAACTACATAGTTTCCATAGAATGATAACATGATGTTTTGAACTGCAATCTTTGGATTCTAAGATTGTATTTTGGATATAGAGTTGCAGTATTGTTCAATAGCTTCTTAAAATTGGCTACCAGATCTAATACTTTTTTTTTTATCCAGCCTCATTGAGTCACTGATTGCACTGTAGCTAGTTATTTTGCAGAAGGCACATGCCTGAACTCTGATTTTTGGTCATTGGGCCTCATTATCTTCAAATTTATATACCATCTCTAGTTTTATGCCCCTTTTGAAAGTTTGTCTCTAAGTGCTGGCAGATATAATAGGAACTCATCGCCTACTTGGATAATAGAACCTCATTTAGCAACTATATTAGTAACCATGACAAGACTTTGTTATATTTCTTTACTGGTGTGCTTAATTGAATGATGTTATTTATTTTCAGGTTATGGGCAGCAAGACAAAGATTTTTATTGTTCTAGAGTTTGTTACTGGAGGAGAACTTTTTGACAACATTGTAAGTCAGTGGATTACTTGCTTTGATTAAATACAAATTTATAGGGAAGTTATTAGCATGATTGTGCCTATCTTCGCATCTTTTAGTGTATAGTGTTTGGGCCATGTTCATATTTTTAGCATGATTGTGCCTATCTTCGCATGTAAATTTTGATTAATTGTGAAGGTAAACCATGGGAGAATGAGAGAAGATGAAGCACGAAGGTATTTCCAGCAGCTTATAAATGTTGTTGATTATTGCCACAGCAGGGGTGTATACCATAGAGATTTGAAGGTTACTAGCATAATACAATAATGCACACATGTTTTATTTTTCTGGTTATTGTGCAGGAAAAATGTTATCTATTGTCTATCTGACTTCTTCTTTTTTCAGCCTGAAAATTTGCTTCTAGATGCTAGTGGGAACCTTAAAGTTTCTGATTTTGGGTTGAGTGCACTGTCCCAACAAGTTAGGGTAATAATCTTGTTATGAATCCTTAATCATCTCATTAGCCATGTACGGCATCATACATGGCATTTAAGATTTGCATTTTGATATACAAAGTTACTTCTACAGGATGATGGCCTCCTTCATACTACCTGTGGAACACCAAACTATGTTGCACCTGAGGTAAACTTGCCTTAGCATACAAGTTTTTTTTCCAGTACATTCCATCTTTAAACTCAGGTAATAATGCATCAATGTACTGGCTCAATAGGGTTGGCCTAATGGTCAAGTGAGTTCTCTCACCCCTTGAGATCAGGGGTTCAAGTCCTAGTGGGTCCTTGCTTGGGAGCAGGTGGAGTGGGGGTTAGGTTAATCTAGGTTAGGCTAGATTTACTGATTTGTGGCTGATAAGAAAATAATAATAATGCATCTATGTACTACCTGTGCTGTATAGGTCCTTAATGATAGAGGCTATGATGGAGCAACGGCAGACATGTGGTCATGTGGAGTGATACTCTTTGTACTTCTTGCAGGTTACTTGCCTTTTGATGATTCTAATCTTATGAACCTGTATAAAAAAGTGAGCAATTTATACTAATTTAATGCAAAGTTTTCAATTATCTTTGTCTATTTTCTGTTTATTACTTCAATTTTCTATGCACAGATCTCAGCTGCTGAATTTACTTGCCCCCCTTGGCTCTCATTCAGTGCCAGGAAACTTATCGCTAAAATTTTGGATCCCAACCCTATGACTGTAAGTCATTATCTTTAATTTTAATCCTCTTGACCCGACTTGTCCTTCCACTTGTAAATTTCCTTGTTAAATGACTTAGAGAAAAGTTAATAAGTAAATTAGGGATGATTCAATAAGATGCCAATGAAGTACCAAGACAAATAAATAAAGGGTAGATTGCACATTAACGACATTTATGAATTATCCACAAACACACGACCATCCTTATGCATTTTCATGTTTCGCCATCGTATAAAATAGATGGAAACCATCGAAATTTCAAAAAATGTACTATGGGGTCATGTCTTTGTGGATAATTCATAAAGGTTGTTACATGCAGTTATAGATTGAATGTGTTTTTCTTGAAGAACGATTTTATAATTATATACAGTTATCGTGTTATGTAAAGGCAATTCTTTATTTGCAGTTATAAAATGAGATCTCATATTGCATCTTGCTTCTGTTCATCATCTTCTTTATTTATTGTTTGGCTTTCTTCTCTGATTTACCGAGTTATGTTGCAGCGTATATCTATGCAAGAAATCTTGGAGGACGAATGGTTCAAGAAAGACTATAAGCCACCTATTTTCAAGGAGAAACTTGATGCTAATTTGGATGACGTAGAAGCTGTGTTTAAGGACTCTGAAGTATGTCCATAATCAATCTGATTATGCCATTATTGCTCATTACTGCATTGATTAAATATTCATGAGTAGGTTTATGATATTGTGACAGGAACACCATGTGACGGAGGAGAAGAAGGAAGAGAAGCCAGCAGCTATGAATGCATTTGAGCTAATCTCCATGTCGAAAGGGTTAAACCTCGGCAATTTGTTTGGCATGGAAGAGGTTAGCTTTATTCTACCTTTATGTTATGTAATTTTCTTAGAAAATCTCCATTTTTCTTGAATTGCGTAGGCACTAGTTTTTCTGTATAATTGGTATGCTGGAATTTATTTATTCTATTCTTCTGCTAAATTTTGTTCTTGGGTTGGGTTTTGAAGCATTGAGTTTTTAGATTTTTGTTTATACTAGCAATTCGAAAATATTTTGGGGAAGTCTGTTAAATGTGTATCAGTTGTAAAACGATCAACCTAAATCCAGAACTAGCTCATCTTTTAAAACCGGGTAAATTGCACACAACTACTTTTATGATTGTCAACAAACACATGAACTCATAATACCTTTTTCACACACATGACTACCCTTGTGATTTTTAATGTATCACCATCATACACAATAGACGTAAACCATAAAAAAAATTGTTTCTTTTCGTTGTGTGAGTTTAAAGTTTTATACTATCCCAAAACTATACATTCTCATCCTTTAATCTACCATTTTCAATATGATTCTGTGGAGGATTTTGTGAACCTAATCAAATTGTAATCGGAAGAGTAAAGCGTTAGAGTGAATAGGTTTTTGATATTTTAAAATTTACACTCATGTAACTTCTTAATTTTGCTAATTTCTCTAGCTATCGTTCTTCTTCTGTACATCTTGTTGCAGGGATTTAAGAGAGAGACAAGATTCACATCAAGATGCCCTGCTAATGAGATAATCAGCAAGATCGAAGAAGCAGCAAAGCCTCTCGGTTTTGATGTTCACAAGAAGAACTACAAGGTGAGTCAAATTCAACATACATACAAGCTAGAGTTTTGGGGTAATCTGTGAAATGACGGGTTTTTATAATCTTCCTTCAGATGAGGCTCGAAAACGTCAAAGCTGGCAGAAAAGGGAACCTTAACATTGCCACAGAGGTACAAGATCATGAACTTTATCATACTTTGATTAGTTACTATATATCGTATACCGTTTTTGAATTTCTTAATATCCGTTACAGGTTTTTCAAGTGGCACCTTCTTTGCATATGGTTGAGGTGCGAAAAGCAAAAGGGGACACTTTGGAGTTTCATAAGGTAATCTTTACATATAATCTCACTCAGCTACCCCTAAGTATGCATCATTCTCAATCAACTACCCCTAAGTTTAAAAAGTTTTTGACAACCCCGTTAAGTTTTTTAGTCTCAGTTTACCCCGACCCCATTCACTTTTGGGTGTGAAATGATGAAAATACCCTCATGAAAAAAGGTAGCTGAGTCATATTTTCCCTAATCTTTATCACACTCTTTCTTTTCCACATTACAGAGGGCATTATGCAAGATAAATGCTGGATTGTGTATTTTCTTGGCCCACGGATTAGTTCTGCTTCTGTTCATTCCCTCTTTGCTGTTTTTTTCTGATAGTTGTTTCTTTTATTCATTTATCCGTGCAGTTTTATAAGAACCTTTCAACGGGTCTTGAGGACGTTGTGTGGAAAACTGAGGAAGATATGCAGAAGATAAAATGAAAGCCTTAAAAATCTCAGTTCCTGCCATCTCACGAAGATCGCTTGCTCTACATATGTTCATTCTTTCTTCTTTATTGTTTTTCCGGGACAATTTAGTCATGATCACCCACATAGGCTCGTAACTTTCCTAGTCTCCGATGCATCATCGGTCTTTACCTTGTTTTAGCTCCATTCATCGCCTATTGTGTCTCGACACAATTAGTATATGTATTTATGTATGTATATGTCCATCCCCGCTTTCTCCGGACTGAAACAGTATCGGAAGAAAGTTGTATCTGCAGTGGAGGATGTTTGGTAGAGAATTCTGGTTATGGAGTTGTTAGTTTTCAGCAGCTAGATTGAGGAAAATTTGTGTCATTATTGTGTTTCTGGTTGTTGTATTGCAACTTCTTAATGTTGTATCATTGGTTTTTTTTTTCTTTTGCAGAATATTTGATGAAAATAAATTATGATTCTCCATTTCTTGTGTAGTTATTTTATAAATTTAATAATCGGTCATAATTTATATTTTAAAAAATGGTATTTTAATTCGTTTAAAGTCATTTGATGGCCTGACTGGTCAAGACTAACATTATCTCATAAAAGATCAGTACTGATGAAAAAAAAAGTGTAAGGTTTACAGATTTGGCTGAAACTACTAATATGGTTCCAATTATAACAAAAAATAATATTATTTCCGATATGCAGTGAACGAATACACCAATATAAATTGAGACACAATCATATTGTTTAAGAGAAGTCCAAAGCATTCTCAATGGTGTGTGAAAATTGAGATTTCGCGGTGACAGAAAAGTTTACTTCCTGAACCTGGGTTTAAATATATTGTCCCTGTAGTATTTGAGCTGCTTGATGCTTTCTCTGATATCATCCATGGCTCTGTGTTTATTCTCTTTTGCCGGAGCTTTCTTATCATCTGTGTATGCACCAAATCAATATATATAAGCAAACACATTTCAGATACATGAACATATGTGGCAAATCAACTGAAATAAGAAGAGTTATGGTCTTCTATGAAACTTGGCTGTTTGATTTTCTTTTCTTTTCAGAAAACTAGTAGTAATAGTTTAGAAGTTGCATAAATATGTGAAATAGTAACTCTGTGATAGCAAGTTCGATTAATACTACTATGGTTCATAATGCAATGATAATGCGAGACTTTACCTCTAGGATACCAGCGATAGCAGAGAGCTTTCACACTGCTAACATCGACAACTACATGAGAGAAAAGACCTGCCAGTTCTGGCATGTATTTCTGCAAAAGAAACGACCAAAGACAGGATTAACAATAGGTGAAGGAAGTGGCGTGCCATTTTAATTCTAATTGTTGAAATTTATAACGATTATTAGTTTTGCACGCGCCTAATGTTTGGTGGGTGGGGAAGGTATGGGTGTGATAATAATAGATATAAATGGGTTACATCGAAGGAGCCTCTTTTAGACTGTAACTTGAAGGAATCAGAATCATGTGAAAATCGAAAAACGAGTTTAATTTTGGAAATTTATTTGAATGCAAAGGCAGCTAGTTTAAAGGAAACGTATATATCGTACCTTCAAAAACTGAAAATCCACGTAAACTGAATTTCCTGCTAAAAGAGGTGTGTATGCACCGATATTACTCTTTACAAATTCTATAACCTGCAAAATTCAGACATGATCAGTTATTTTTAGTGATACAAATCCGGAAATGAAGTACTGCCTTTATCCCAAAATAAGTGTCTTAAATAATTTGTGAAAATTAAGGATTAGTGAGTTGTGTCTTGACTTTCCACATGTGCCCTCATATACTTACATGTGTTAGCCCACTAACTGGTGACAATTAAGAATATGAAAGATAATAGCACAATTAATTGTCAATATGCAACCGAAGTTTTAATCTATATCACTACGAAACAAGGAAGCTATTTGAAATTCGTCACAAAATCAAGCTCTCATTTTTCTAATTGTCAATATGCAAATAGTAACAAATCAACCGTACAAATCTTTTAGTGGAGTAACACATATTTAGAATTGAGCAATAAATCAACAATTTAGGCCTTACAAAAGTATAAGGCAAAACCCTGGCAAACAAATTCGGGACTATGTTCTGTAAGTTCCAGATTTAATAGATAATCCTGCTGTGTACCTTGAAGTTGATTCCATAATATGTATGCTTACGAAGCATGATGTTTATCAAGCTGCAGAATTTTAAGACAAATCCTTTCCTGAATTGACTTGACTATAAATTTCCAAAGTTCAGTTTTCTTTTTTATACTATAATAATACGCCAAACAGATCACATATCTGGCTTATTCGATGGGAAGTTCTGACTTAGATCAGCTCCAATGATTTACTTAAAATTTAGTTGTAAGAACGAGAAGAGTAAATCAAGCATTTCTGATTCGGAAGGCAGGATAAAATTTGATTTTCAAGTGGGATATTCATATTGTAAAATGCTAACAAGTATATCCAGAAAAAAAGGGGGTATACAGGTCAACCGCGAATAGGTAACATGGGCTGTCTTTATACACAAAAACTCCTCAAGAAAAGCAAAGTAGGCACATTTGTCTTAACACTACCATCCTTATGCAAGCAATCTTATTTGAGTTCATGCTAAAAGCATAAAAGGAAAGCTAAACGCTTAACAAAGATCTTACAAACCTGCATTTCAGCTTCTCTCTCACTAATTGTACTTTTAAGCACTCTTTCCGTCAGCCCTAAATCGAACATAAATTGTTAGTGACAAAAATGTGTCTGCATGGCTTTGATAATTGAAGATGCAACACCAAACTGTAATTTGACAAAGCTGCTTACCACTAGCTGCATGATGACTTTGGCACCATTCTCCCATTCCATCTAAACACTCTTTTGTTTGATGAATAACCAAGTCAGGACCCTATAAGAGGACAAATTCTCAAATCATGTCTGATATAGTGATATATGAACACAATGAATGCAGTAATACTTGTCACCTATATAAGGTGAATATGCAAACACGTTCAAATAATATGTAACAGTAGCAATACTCATGCTTCACCCTTTTTCCTTAATCTTCCCTCCTTATTATTCAATTTTTGTGTTATTTGTATTTGTCCAACATCACAAGCACCGCAATTGAGATACATAACAATAATTGCATGTTGATGGAAATAAAAAAGGACGGAAAAAATTGATGGCATGAACCTAAAGAATTAAAAAAGCAACACGATGAAAAAATAAAGGAAAAAGAGAAACATAAGACTGCAAGAATGAAAATGTGAAGCCAGGTAGGATAAATACCTCCACTGACTTGGTCAATTTTCCATCCGTAATTATACAAGCAATCTCCAAAATCCTATCAGATTCAACACTTAAACCTGCATAGCAGTATAGACATGAGAGCAAGGGAATAAATGCATATCAATGTCTGCCCTTCAATCAACCATCTACATAATCTTCTGGCCAGAATAATAAAAGGCACGGAAATCCTAGATTCTCCTAATAGAGGTGATTATGGAAACAGAAGTTAATATTATGTAGAAGACTAAAACCATTAAACTGATCCTCTACATGAAAGGTTGAAAAAAAGCAATATCCATAACATGAATTCTTATTAATTTCACCATCTCTCCTACCAATCAAAAAATCATAACAAAACTTCAGAGCATCTAAAAAATTCATGGAGGATAGCTAAATATACATTATTGTTTCGATACCATTCAATTAGTGTGGCGAACAGGAGATGAGAAAGCTCTATGCAACATACTTATGGTAGGTCACAAGAATTACTCTTCACTAATCCGACGATTAAAGCTCAACATCCAGCACTGAGCTATCTATAACACATAATAAACCTCACCCAATGGTCAAATACAAAACCGACATACAAAAATCAGTGGCATTTCGAAACTTCCAACTCTTCTTCTCTCATTTTTAATAGTGTCATCAGCTTCAATCTTTGCAACAACATCTTAGCAATATGTGAGCACTCTCATTAAGCAATTATGAAGTGTGATGTAAAAAACAGCCCGACAAACGAAAAGGGCTCTGGATTAGGCACCAAAATGCAACACCTACACTGAGAAGAAGACAAAAACAACCCTTACCAGTCATTTCCAGATCAATCCACACAAGAGGTAACTTGTATTCATCTGAAACATCAGAGCTAGATGCTCCAAGTTTTTTCTCTCTCTTCCCTGCAAAATTCCAGTTATAACTAAAAGTTAATCACTTCAATGATTCAATCCAATGCAAGCACACACTTAAATACATCAAAAAACTGAAATTTTTGGCTTAAACTAAACCTTAAGAAGCCATAGACTACATCCCAAACCAACTGTTTGGTTTCCGAGAAAAATGAAACAGTAAAACTAAACCCTAAGCCCTAACCACCGATGAGAGCGAAGATACAAGAACTTTCAGCCACAAACCTGAGCTCGTAGCAGAAGTAGAAGCTGAATCGTCGTGAACACGATCGTCATCGGCGTCGAGATCCAGCACAGAGAACGCATTAGCTAGAAGATCGCCCATGCTCGGAGAATTGTGAATTTGGCGCAAATTCGAAGCCGATTTCAACTTTGAAATGACAGTTCGTGCTCTGTTTCGAGTGTTTTGTTCCTGCTGCGAGTCGGGCGTGTTGGGACCGAGTTGAAACGGGTCGAACTTGTTCCAATCCGAAACCAAAAGCCCAACTTATGTAGTTCTTACTTTGGGCTTACTTGTATTGGGCCGCTAGCCATGGCCCATGTTTATAATATCAACAATATTTCTTTGAGGTAAATTGCATAAATTACTATTATAGATTGATTACTCATAAATATATTATTTTGTACAGTAAATTATTCACAGACACACGCAATTATTTTTATGAATTTTTACCTGTCATTATGTGACAAAATAGATATAAATTATCAATATTTTTTGTTTTCTGACTCCACATTGATTTTAAAATTTGATAATATCTCAAACTATTCATTTTATTGTTTAGTATTCTAATTTGATTTTATTCTCAAAATCTTCTATAAAGATATTAAAATTAGAAAGATTATAAAATAAGCGTCAACCATAGAGAATATAATAAAACCTTAATGTCAAGTATAAGTCATGTGACGGGAAAATATGAAGTTTTTAATGATTTTTATTAATTTTGTATGACGGTGATACTTACAAACTCATGAGAGTAATTATATGTATATAAAAATTTTACTATCAAGTTACTAGTTTGTGAAATTTTGTTGTGAAATAATGGACGCTAAGTAATTTAAAAAGGTAGTTGTATATAATTAATTCTTTTTTTTCCATTTTCCAATTAAGTATCCATTAATTTGATGATATAATTTCTCTGTCTTTTTTATTTATGAATCCATCGAGTTAAATAATGATTAATCTATTATAATATAACGATAAAACTCGATCATTTTTGTAAGGATGAAGTTCACCTTTTAACAGTGTCGAAACATATATGTTCAAAAAGTATCGGTGAAGAATTTTTCCGTTTGCAATCCGTTAAATTTGACAGTTTTCAACCAGATATTTTTTTGAAATCTCTAAAATACCCCTCTCCGAAAATAAACCCTAAATAACGAACCTTGCGCTACCCTCTCCCCAAATGTGACCCCTAAAACTACACTTTCACTTAAGAACAAACCCTAAAACCCTACCATTAAATCAAGGAAGGGAGTGTAGAATGGTCATTTCATAAAAAAACTAACGGTGTTAGTCAGTTTACAGACGAAAAATATGTTCACTATTGGTTTTTACTGACGACTTAAAAAACACAATTACTTTTCAAAAAGATATGTTAGTTTATCAACATTTTATATAGTTTTTCCTTTTTATAATCATGTCGGCTCAAATATAATAACCTATAATAATTATTCTCGTTACCTATACCGACTTACACACATCACGTGTGTTATTGACTGTGATGTTTTGTAAGAAACACTTAAACCATTATTTGATACCATTAACCACTTACTTGTTTTGTTAGGCTTAGAAAGAAAACAAGACATATTCGCATGCCATGTTTTGCAGCCATGCCTTTTAAAGTTCTTTAAATATTATATAGATTTTCACCAAATATATTCTCTTTTTAGCATATTTAATTATTTATTATTCACTTATAATTGACGGGTGGTGGGCCAGCTTTGGGCCCACATGTCACAATGTATTGGAGAGGAAGATATGGGGCATGTGCCTAAACTCAAATAATAATTAATTTTTACTAAAAATAGAATGAAAATAATGAAACTTTATTTTGGAGTACAATCAAAAGTATTTCTCTGAAAATACTATTTTTTTCTAAACAACAAGGAAGCTCTGCTATATTTATATATCTCAACATATATATTTTATAATCAAACTTATTAGACAGATACAAGCCAAATAAGCTGACGCTACTATCCAGTCGAAATTGGTACTATAACCGATCACGTATCTAACAATACACAATCATGTAGAATCGACACTAAAACCCAGACAAAACTTGACACAAACTAACTACTTTTTCAGTTTCACGAGATATATAAAAGAAAAAAACTATAATATCATAGATAAATTGAGTTTTTAGTTTTTGTTTAATTCGATTTAATACATTATCCAACTCATCATTTATAATTTTTAATATTTAAA
>JAYMSW010003322.1:0-12368 GCA_036897725.1 Erodium texanum | reverse complement strand
TTCATGCAGAGATATATTAAAATATGCATTATATATTGAAAATTTTATTATATATTAATGTATATTAATATTTTAATACAAAACAAGTTTTGCCGAGAACTCCCCAGACAGCCTCACCAAGTTTTGGCCGATCCCGAGTTTTAGAACCTTGTATATGGCAATACTTTGTTTTTATTGAAGGGCACTGCTAATTGTGCTATTTAGCATATTATCACTGGACATACATTCACTTAAATATAAGTGCTAAGAATAGTATATGATTGCCAGGAAACTGCAACTTTGATGACGAAGTCCTTCATGTATAGCCGTTTTCGTCAACCGACTTATAGTAGACATGAATAGAGTTTGATATTAGTGTCGAGTTCTGTTTTCTTTATTTTGAGTTATTTTATTCATAAATAAAATGTAGTGCTATCTACTTTCTCCCTCCTATATGTATTAATTCGTCAAGATGAACAACCTCTAATTATATGTATTTATCTTCACGTGTAGAAAGATGTGAATCAGAAAGAGATTTTGATTTCTGCCAAGGCACCAGAATCTGATTTGCCTTCAGATCTTCCTGTGGCTTCACACCCCGCCTCCTACGCTATTGATAGAAATGAAGTAAAAGTAGAACCGGAGAACAATGAAGTTGCCAATTCAATGCATGATAGGGGTATATCTGAGATTCAAGATACATCACAGGGATGTACCCCTGAAGTTGCACAACACAATCCTGACAAAATCAGGCAAGATCAAGCTGCAACAAAGGCACAGGCTGTTTTTAGGGGTTATCTGGTAATTTACTTCTGTTATTATTGTAATCATTACTATCTTTTTTTTAGTAAATATTATTGTAGTTGTCACTATGAACATTGTTTTTAGCATTGAGAAAGTTGGTTCTTCTCAGTTTTGTCTATTTGCTTTGTTTGTTACCCATGTTATAACTGCACCCTGGAAGTTTGAACTCTTAACTGCTGAAATAATTGCAAGTTAATAATTTGATTTTCTAGTAGGCAACTTGTCATATTATTGTAGGTGTGTTTTTTGTTTTTGTTTTTGGAAATATCAAAGAAAGTTAGTCGCTTCTGCTGTCTGTTGAGTTTGATTGTTCATTCTTTATATTCTGATAAAAAAAAAAGATTGTTCATCCTTTATAGCACCGAACAAATTAGTGGTATGAGTATATTGTTCTATTTTAGTATATTAGTTTCACAGCATTTGTATTGATGGACATTCACTTGCACTGACAAATATATTATGTGAAGGCTCGGCGGGCATTTCGGGCCCTCAAAGGCATAATAAGGTTACAGGCGCTTGTTCGTGGGCACTTGGTTAGAAGACAAGCTGTTGCTACTCTAAGCTGTATGCTGGGAATTGTGAAGTTACAGTCACTTGTTCGTGGAAGAAGGATAAGAAACTCAGACACTGGGGCTGAAGTGAGCAAGCTATACAGCTCTGTGAAACCTGTGGTAATAAAACTTCACTGGTAGTCAAGTAGAATGTAGACCTTGCAGTCAAGTGGATTTAAATCTAATTTATTTTTCCTTTCCAGATTTAGAATACATCTTAATTTTGTTCTACCATGAAAAAACCTTCTAAAAATATGCTCCCTCTCTCATATGTAATTTTCTTCCTTAAATCCCCTTGATTATAATTTATGCCTTGTACTCTCTATTTGTATCCATCAGGAAACCAAGATAGTGGGTTATAGAGGTATTTGTATATCTGCACAAGTGGCAAAGCTGTCAGCAAATTCTTTTATTCGTAAGGTAATATTATATTCTTGTCGAATCTGTGGACATAACTATATTTCACGCTTTATCTGCAGTAGCTGTAATAAGTTTCAAAACTGAAACTTTGTCAATTTTGGTTGTCTAGAAACTAATCAGTTTATGGTTATTGGCTATTGGCTATTGGCTATTAGGTTAATATAATGCACAAATTTCAATTGCATATGTACCATTTGATATCTGCAAATGTTATTTTATGTGTGATTTGAGATGGAATCTGATTATACTTCGTTTGTTCCTTTAGCTTCTTGCTTCATCCCCTGTGGTAATGCCTCTGGGCCTCCGCTACAATCCTGAGGATGCAAACTCAGTTCCAAGCTGGTTAGAGCGCTGGTCAGAATCCCATTTTTGGAAACCAGTTTCCCAACCAAGAAGATTTTCAGACCCGAAATCGCAGAGAAGGCAGGGTAACAGTCAAGCTGCAGAAACTGAGACAGGCAAGTCCAGGCGCACTGTAAGGAGGGTCCCTCCTGCATATGTCGACAATGCCCCTGTGCAAGCTACCTCGGAATTCGAAAAACCCAAACGGAGTTTCAGGAAAGTTTCAAGCCATCCAGCAGAGCCGGTGCAAGAAAATCCACAAATTGAGCTTGAGAAGGTTAAGCGCAACCTGAGAAAGGTCCATAACCCAGCAGTAGAGAGCTCTGTCCTACCAGAGGTTGAAACTGAGAAGCCAAAGCAGAACCTGAGAAACGTACATAACCCGGTGGTAGAGAACAATGTCCTGTCAGAGTTTGAAACTGAGAAGCCGAAACAGAATTTGAGAAAGGTTCACAGCCCTGTGATACAGAACCCTGTCTTGTCAGAGGTTGAAACTGAGAAGCCAAAACAGAATGTGAGGAAGGTCCATAATTCTTTAGTAGAGAACTTGGTTCCATCAGAGGTTGAAAGAGAGAAGCCAAATCAGAATCTGGAAAGGGCATCAGATGCTCCTGGTTATGATGATTCAGAACAAAGTACAAATGGTGCTGGGCAGAAGAAAGAAACAACCTCTGTGGGGTCTGCTCTACCTGACATAGAAACAATATCTCCCTTAGCAGTGAATGAGACATCAGACTTATCATGTGGTGAACAGGCACTAGTTGGGTCAAAACCTTTAGAAAGCAATGGAAAAGATGAGAATGTTTATGACACAAATGGTCATGTAAGCCCCAAGGAAGAGTCTATGAACCATGATGACCAGAAACCCAACAGGAAAGCTTTGATTTCACTTAAACAAGAGTGCTCAGAGAATGGGTCACAGAGCAGTCCAGCATTGCCAAGTTATATGGCAGCAACTAAATCTGCAAAGGCAAAATTAAGAGCACAAGGTTCTCCCAAGTTAAGCCAAGATGGAGCTGAGAAGAATAATGCTACCAGACGTCATTCTTTGCCATCTTCTGGTAATACTAAAATCAGCTCTCAGTCACCAAGGACGAATAGACTTGTTCAGTCAGGAGGCAAAGGGGGGAATAAAAGTGAGAAAGCAATGTTGTCTTCGAGAGATGGAGGTGGTAAGAAATGCTAACTCCTGTTATGATCTGTTATATTCTTATCTACTGTTTAGTTGCCTGGAAAGTGTGATGGTCATCTTTTTTGTGCTCCAAAAAATTTACTAATGTTTTTGACAAAAGGCTACACAATGCATGTTCCTAAGAGTTCATTACAATGGGTTTTGTTTTTACCAAAGCCTTGCCGAAGTAACATAAGTTGGGAGGCCAAGCATAATTTAAAGAGCCCGTGCCTTTGTTACCCTGCACTACAAATATTGAAACATTGCCAGCTAATGTACTTTCTAGTTTTATTCTCATGGTGTCAAGCATTCTGAATGTTTTCAATATGTATAGATTCTCTTAACTTCATGTTTTCTTTTCCTGCTCACTAATCACATTCTCTTGATGGCTTTTACAGGAAAGGGAAGTCAACCAGGGTGGAGAAGGTGACCTGGAGGCAATCCAGGGTTTCACAAGGACCAAGGTTAAATTTATCTGTAGATTTCAATTTGTGCATGTGTGCAAGATACTGTTATAATATCGAACCTGGGTCTATAGTTGGAGGGAGTGTTGTTGGGCCGAAGAGCCTCTGCAGAGATTCCTACATTATTCAGTATGTGCGAGTGAATGTAAATCATAGGCTTTAAAGTTTCATTCTGATGCAATCTACATTAAATTCTAATTGTGCTTGGTTTGACATATGATTTCCCTAGCTAGCTGCTCGGTGTAAATAGACTGTGATTTGTTTAGAATTCATTATGTTGCATGTCATTTTAGGGTCTCATTTCCAAGAGTTTTATTTTGAATTTGGGCTTAAAAATATTTTGAGAAATCAAATATAGGTTTGAACAAAGATATTTATAGGTTGAAAATATATTTCTGTTGAAGATTAAGTATCAGTGTCTTGGATTTCCTCTTCATTGACTACCCAATGTCTTGGTCATTGACTACTCAATGCTTGAACGTAACATGATACCAAACATGTGGTATGTCGTATAATTTTGACCATCTTTTTATGCTATTGAAATAAAAAAAATCTCTGTTCAAATTTGCATCACATAGTTTGTTTGGTGTAAATTAAGTGCTAAGAGTCACAGTGTTCACATTACTGTCATCCTGTGGGAAAATTCTTGGCCTCACTTGCACTCCCATGGACAAAAGGTCCGTCTATGTACTGTTTCACGAATTTTATTGTCTCGTATCAAAGAAAATACGGATCATATCATTGCTTAATAAGCATAGAGTCTGGCTTTAACACTAACCATAGATACAAGTTACTACATAACTTGTTCCTGGTTCACATAACCTCCAAAAATGGAGGTGAAGCGTAACAAAGCCGGAGAGAAAGTAGTACTAGAGGTTCGGCGGAACGAGAAAGACACAAAAGAACTCTACAACGCGGCAATAAGAGGGTGTGTCACTACCTTCACTGCTCTGCTCCAAAACGACCCACTCATCCTCAACGAAGCCTCACTCACCTCTTTCTGCGAAACACCCTTACACATATCCTCCTCACTCGGCCACTACCATTTCACAGCATCACTTCTCGCCAAGAAGCCCCAACTCGCCACCGAGATCGACTCCTTGGGCCGCTCTCCCCTCCATTTAGCCTCCGCTGAGGGCCACACCGATATCGTCAAGCTTCTGCTCGATGCGGCCGAGCATGTTTGTACAGTTCGTGATCGAGACGACAGGACCCCTCTCCATTTGGCGGCCATGAGAGGGCGAGTTGAGGTTATAAAAGAGTTGATACGAGTTCGGCGTGACTCGGTTCGGATGGTTCTTGATGGAGATAGTGTTTTGCACTTGTGTGTTAAATATTATCATTTGGAGGCTCTTCAGGCTCTGGTTCAGCTGCTCAATGACTCCGAGTTGCTCGGTTTGAAAGATTGTGATGGCAATATCGTTTTGCATTTAGCTGTGATGCTTAATCAATTCAAGGTATGCATTATCTTTATGTAATTTGAGTTTTTGTTTACTTATATAAGAAACATCAAACTTATGATTCTTATTCAGAACATCCTTTGAACTAGAAAAGAGGTTTATTATTACCGCAAGACCTTCCACTTTAAGAGAGAGATCTTGAATCCTGGTCCCAAGTAGCTAAGTTCAAGTGTTTAACCAATTTGTGTAGAATTGTTGTGACTGTCAATTATTCAGTTTCGAAGTGGAATTGTTAAATTCTTACATTATCCATTTTCGTTAATTTGCCTAGGTTGTGAACTACTTGGTGTCCGTACCAGGCATAAACGCAAATGCATTGAACAACATTGGTTACACCTCTTTAGACATGTCAGAGAAATGTCCAAAGAGCTTCACAAGCCTTCAAATTCAAGATCTACTATTGAACATCGGTGCTCGTAGAAGCAAAGATGTAATCAATCTTCCACCTCCACCAACACCAGCTCCTCATAACAGGGCACTTGCAAAGCACGCGGATCAATCAATAATCAAGAACAGCTTCAACGCATGTTTAAGGTACTTAACGGTACAAGTCGATTGGATAGCAGAAACACACGGAAACCTAATGGTAGTAGCCACAGTCATAGCAACCATGTCTTTCCAGGCAGCAATAGCCCCGCCAGGCGGCGTCTGGCAAGAAGACACCACCACCGGCCCTTCTTGCAGCGGCGCCGCAGTGTGCAAAGCCGGCACTGCCGTGCTCGCCTACGGGGACACAAAAGAGGGTTACACCTACTTTTCACATCGCAACATGGTGTCTTTCATAGCGTCGCTTAGTGTCATACTCCTACATTTTGGAGGGTACCCTCTCAAGAACAGGGTAGGCACGTGGCTGGTCACGGTGGCCATGTGCGTCACGCTCACGTCGATATTGGTGGCGTTTTCTTATGCGTCGGCGTTGTTGTCTCCTGCTCAGCGCAGGTCGGATTTGACACTTAGTGGTTTGAGATCGAGTTTCAACCGTTCGAGCCCGCTTGGGGTTGTTTGGTTCTTGTTGCTGGCTTGTGTTACGTTGACTCACACTATTAGGATTGCGCATTGGGTGGTTTTTGAAAAGCTGAGCTCGTGGTCGGACAAGGTTTGTTTTCGTCTGCAGTGGTTTAAGGTTCTTGTTTGTATAGTTTTGTCTGTTATTCCTAGTACGGTGATTATGTTCATGTTCTTTTCATGAACACCATTGTTGTTGCTCTGTATTTGATAGCACTAGTAGTTCATTCTTTCATCTCTAGGATTTTGGTGGAGTTGTTTTGAGTTACGTAGAGGGGAAAGTGTATATACATATATTTTGTAATGGAGAGGGGAAAGTATTTGAGCTTTTAACAATTTACTATTATGTATTAAAAATTGTATTAGCTCATCACATAAACTTTTTTTGTTGTTTCAATTCACTATTATGTATTGAAAGTCGAATCAATTCATTATCTTGTTTTCCATTTAATTTATCAAAAATGGCAAGATTCAAGTCTTAAAAATAAATTTAAATATGGAAAAAGAAAGAAAGAATGGGGCTCCTTTTATTTATTTATTTTTACTTTATTTTATTTATAAGGATGTTTTAGATATTTTATTCATTTTTCATCTCCGTGAACGAAAACAAAGTTGTCCTCATTAATCGGTACGATCTTGAGCCATGGTAGCGGATTGATAAAAGTATAAAGTACAGGGCATAAATTTCTCCTAGTAAACCAGTAACTTTTCATGTCAAATGTTGTGTTAATATTGTATGTTTGATGAGGAAGAACTCATACATTTATTGTAAAACCTCTCAAGATTTGTTTGTGGTCCATGGGAAAAGTAAATTTTACAAAACAATACTATACATATCTACAAAAACCTATGGAAGTTTTAGCACTCTACTGTAATAAAAGGCTGTAACCAAAATGCTATCCAAATCAATTATACAACTTAGCATCAATCAATACAGAGATAATCTATGTATATCACTGGAAGTCAATACCAGTAATTTGGGAGTGATAAATCACAACTCCATGTACCGGCCCTGACCGTCCCAAGAAATTCCTTCGAGAAGTGGCTGCTGATGGAGCCATTGACTGAACATTAGGAGGCACTGCAACTTCACGAGAGTGCCCAGAAATGCAGAGAGAACCAGACTCATCTTGCTCCCAGTACACTTCAACCATGATACCTTGAGGATTTTCTGCAGATTCTGTTCCTGGAATCCCCACAAACCTAGCGCCTATAGGTATCTGTGTAATTAATCATTGTGAGAGGGGTAAAACAAAACCAAGTTAATATGTATCTGCAGCAACGATAGTGTATAATGAATTGTAGTGATGTGTGGTATGCTTGTTACTCATACCTGAACTGAGGGACCAGATGTCAAAGTCAAAGTTACTAAGCTTCCTTCAGTAGCAGCAGTTTCAAGCTCTGCCTGTCTTGCAATATTCAAAAAAACTTCTTCGAGTGTTGTAAGACCGAGTTGAATGTCTGCTATACCAAATTCAGTTTCTCTATCTTGGAGCTCCGCAAAGAAATTCTATTATAATGTCAAACACATCGTACATGAACATCAGATAAACAGACAGATGAAACAGTTCAAACACTACAGATAGAAAAGCAAGAACCACTTACTGTCAAAACCGACTCTTTATCATGAGGAATAACGAAAGTCAGATAGGCCTTGTTCTCTTCTTTCGGAACTACTCCTAAGTGCTGTCAGGAAATATCTCAAAATAATAAGCAACTTTGTGAGTTGTAAGGAAAAAAAGTTGTCAAAAAATGTATTCAACTTACTTCTTTAAAGAACTGCTTCACAGCCTCCTGATGAGTTGTAGCAATTGCATCCCCATTAGAAGTTGCATGTCCTTTAGGAGAAGTTTGTTCATTACTGGGATTGCTCTCACTGAAGCTAATGTTGGCAATAAAACCAGTTCCAAACCGTGACTTTAACCTGATTGAGGTTCCAATGCAGCGGAGCCTGCCCTTTGCCATGATTCCTATGCGGTCACTTAGAATGTCAGCTTCTTCCATTGAGTGTGTTGTTAAGACAATGGCACGCCCTTTCTTTGCATCCTCTATTATGTCCCATACATGCCTCCTTGTTATTGGGTCCATCCCAGTTGTCTGTAAATCATTACGAAAACATTTAGGAGTAGAACATAATTTTACCTTGCGGATAAACATTATGTGGAGAGAACATTTAAGTTTTTTATACCGGCTCATCCAAAATGACTAGCTTTGGATCACCAATAAGGGCAATTGCGACACTGAGGCGGCGCTTCATTCCTCCACTGTAGCTTCCAGCTCTGATTTTGGCAGCCTCTGTGAGTCTTACCTCTGCCAAAGATTTCTGCACAACCTGCAATCCAGCAGCAGAACTGATTTTCTTAAAACAGTCACTCTAGTAATTAGCACAGTGCAAAACACATTCAGGTTGAACTGAGCTTGTCTAGAAAGAAGTTTGAGACCAAAACATATTACATTTTTCACTGATGGATTCATGGTTTAAACTTTAAGTGAAAATTCAGTACAAACAGTAACAACAAAGGAAGCATGAAAAATGTCTTTAATTACCACTCACCGTTTTGATTGAAGCGGGAGGTAGACCTTTAACGCTGGCGAAGAGGTGGAGATGTTCTTGACCAGACAATGCATCCCAAAGGATGTCAAACTATGAAAATACATGAAATTCGATGAAAGTTTGTCTCTATTTGTATTGTTAATTGTTAATTGTGTGTGTGTGTGTGTGTGTGGGAGAGAGAGAGAGAGAACCTGGGGACAAACTCCTATCATTCTTCGGATGTTTGACATTCCAGTGGGACTTCCGATGGAATATCCATAAATCAATCCTGCAAACAAGGCAGCTTAACATTTTAATGCCTTTTCTTCAACAAATCCAACTATGGCTGTTGAATAAAAAAAACTAATGGAGAGAGAGAGACTACTACCATCACCACCAGTCACTGGTGTTATGCCAGTCAAACAATTGATTGCGGTTGTTTTTCCAGCTCCATTGGGTCCAAGAAGACAAAATAACTGATCCTTTGCAAAGTTAACCCACAGACCCTAGAGGAGGTTTGCAAGTAAGCAATGGTTACATTATTCAATATTCCACTCAATACACAAGTCAATATGCATTATGTTCATTAGATTTATCATCTTGCAAATTACAACACAAGAAATCATAGGCAGAAGGATCTAGACAAGACCCTCGTATAAATGGGTTGATGAAGATGAACTTTAGAGTCTTGAAAACAAAGATAACGTCAGTGGATTTTCTTTACCTTAAGAGCGTGATAAGGAGCAGTTTTCTTGCATGTACAACAACCAAATTGTCTGCTTCCAGGATACGTCTTTGTAAGACCGCGAATTTGAACTGCAACATTTGGATCAACCGCCCCTTCCCTTGCTTGCTGTTTTACAGTATTTTCCTCTTCAAGGACGTCTTCATCATCTGGAGTAGCATGCTCCAGTGGTGGTAGTGACCTCATGCAACTACAGATACCACCCTCTATAGAGATGGGAGGAAAATATCAACCATATATAGCAGCCAAAGTAACAAGTGAAGACATGATGAGAGCCCAAATTACCTTCCACCTTGTTTCCACCTTTCCCCGTCCAATATCCAGGTTTCAAGAAGTAAAACACAGATTTTCTTACACCAGATGCATTTGGGATTATGTTATCGAAGTAGATAGCCAAAACAAACCACAGAAAGAATGTAGCCACCAGCCATATGTAGATATCATTCTGGGAGAAGAATAGAAAAGCAATACATTTCAGCCTAGATCAAACGGAGAGACAAATTTAAAGCGACCGTAAATGAAAATGACAACGAGAACAAAAAACATGAATGGAGGGTAATGTTATTTGTACACAGGTTATTTCCGAAACATCTCCTTACCATTGTTATGACACACTCATCATCGTTTGGTGTACAGTCTCCCCGTGTGTCCCAGCTAACACCGGGATCTTCTGGAGTTTCAGTTGCTTTAGAAAGCAGATCTAGACCTTTAGCAAGAAGATTGGGTGGGAATACAGACCAGATGTGACGGTAAGTTACAGTATAGTCCTCAGAGTAAGGGAACCCAAATCCTGTAACAAGCTGTGACAATAAAATTTAGATGCATTGTCAAATAGATTGAAGAGATACTTCAGTTGCAGCTACCAATCAGTGAACATTACCTGAGTCAGAAAGCCAATAATGAATATGGAGAAGCCTACTGTTGTGGATGAAGATGACTTGCTAATGAATGCTGACAACATGAACGCAAAACCAACCTGGCATCAACAGTTATTAAAAAACATGAATAGTGATGAAAACTGAATAGTTTACACTGGTACGGAAAACTAAATAAACAAGCCTAAGAAATAATCTTACCATGTTGAGCTGGAAGAGAAAAAACAGAAGAAAAACAACTCCAAAATTGTTGTTCAAGAAAAAATCGAACTGGAACATCATTCCAAAGAGGACTATGAATAGTGATGAAATAAGTGTAATAATTCCCTCCCATGAGAGCCACGAGAGCCAGTAGGTAGATTCATAAAGGCCCATCATGGTCATTGCCTGTTCAAAAATAGGAAAGATATGTAAGCATGAATGGTTATGTTCTGCCAAGGGCTATAAATGGTAGTCCTAATTCAGCAGCAGCTACAGAAGCAAATACCTGGCGAAGTTTGAGCTCTTTCTCTGCAACCAATGAACTGATTTGAAACACAAAGCCAAACATGGCTATGGCAAGGAAAAAAGTTGGCCCTATTCTTTGCACAGCAGAAGAAATTCGCAATGCAGGGTGTGCAAATTCCTTGAGTCCAACAACCCAGCTGTAATTTGGATCTGACATGCACAGTGAATAAAAAAGATGTATTTTTTTATATTTAAAATGTCATGTTTTCAGATGTCATGTTTTCAGTCTGATAAGTTAAGAGTTGAAATAACAACTCCAATTGTTAGAGGAAAATATTCCTAAAATACAAAAAATAATAATAATAATAATATCATTAGTACCTCCGATGAGAGACCTAGCAATTTCACGCTCTGCAGCAATCTGCAGTGGAATTTGTAACTTCATTGTTGGATCTTCAAAAACACCTCGCTTTGCAACCGGGGTAGAATTAGTCTGAATGCCATAGCTAATCACTGAAGCATTTCTTTCTACAAAATGCAAAGCTCCTGAGCACCTCATCGGATTACTAGAAAGCCACACATCTACTTCATCCTTGGTTCTAAAGGATAGAACCTGCACCAGCAAGAGGGATAAATTTGAGGTCCTGACATTTAAACTATTGTTGTTCAAACATCTGAAAAAATGAAGTAAAGAAGAGTATAACGAGGAATATATCAACTTGAATACATCACAAATTCAATATATATAACAGAGAAACACAGGATTGTAAAAATGTCATCATACTTTACTTTCCTACCAATCAAATGACATAGTCCAAGATGTTAAATGAGGTTTCATACAAGTATGTGCAGAGGATTATTTGATGGCTGAAAATTTGTGGCTTACAATGATGGTGGATATTTGGTCTAATGCAATGTTTGAAGGTGGATATTTGGGCTATTGAGGTCTCTTCATTATTCCATTTCAACACTGCGCTTGGATTTACTATCTTTTTCTGTTTGTTTTCAAGAAATGAATTCACGCTACTTACTCCCATAGTAAATAGAAACTAAAACTGAATGTAATATTTGGGATCAGTGTAGTAACTAGAATACGCTTGAGATTAAAATCGAAACTGAGAAAAAATTAAAGCAGATAAAACATTCAAAAAATATATTGTTAGCTTCCCATGCACCAAAGCATCATAGCCTGGCCAAATGAATTAGTCAACCAATACACCATTTCCTCTCCCTCGAATATATTGCTAATATTAGAAAAATAATGCTGTTTATTTGAAAATAAACTAAAAATAAAACAATTTTGTAATCTTGCAATTTGGTCTTAGCGAACTTCATTGGATAAACATAAACAGAGATGCTGAATTGGAATCTAGTCGATGGCAAGTGGAAAAGGGGCAAATCCAATCAAATTTGTCTAGGAAAAAAAAAACTAATTTTCTTTCTACTTTCCCTGCAACCAAACACACATTTTCCCAACACTAAACCCAAATTCATCGAAGGAAAACCCCCAAATTTCCAGAATAGCATAGTACCTTACTCGGCGGAATCGCTCTGCCGGGATTGTTGGACATA
>JAYMSW010003321.1:0-12374 GCA_036897725.1 Erodium texanum | reverse complement strand
GGAAGTTCTCACTGACGCTTAGTGGCACCACTCACTCGATGCAATCAGTGGGAACAACAAGAAGAGTAGGAAGTATTGGGGGGTCGTCTGCTGAGGCCTACAACACGTACTGAAAATTGGGATCGGAGCTCCGGGCCAAGCAGTGCAAGGATCACTAGCAGAAGATGATCAAGAAGGCCACAACGTTCAACGGCAGACGGAGTTGTATCGGAGCGGCCTGTCGGTCTCAGTAGGATTCGAAGTAAGATGAGGCCTTAACCATATGCTTGAAATTAATTCATCAAGTTGATGATGAAAAGAAAAAACACAAAGAAATAGATAAAGGTGAGGAAGGGAATCAAAAAAGAAAAGAAGATGACGTCTTCTTTCTTTTATCACTTAGGAGCCGTGCGAAATGAAAGTCTCAAAAAACGGCTCATACTACATGCATAGTATGACGACAGTTGAGCATGTTCGACGATCAGATTATGAAGGTGACCGAATTAGAGTACATAAGGGTTGAACATCATGCCTTCCAGCACAAGTATGTTTGGCTCAAAGTGAGGACGCATCCCAAATGGAACAACCAAAAGATTTTTTCATCCCCCATCAAGCGAATAAAGACGAGTGACGACGTATACACCTCCTCGCAAGGCCTAGATGCTTAGAACCCCATCACTGCAGACGAAGATATGCCTCCGCCGCCGGTTGCTACACATCCTCGTGGACAGAAGGCGTTCGATAAGGAAAATGGGAAACAGAAGACCGGTGGAGCCGGGTCAGCGTCCGAATACAACTATCAATTCCCCGAACTATAGGGCCTCCATGAATGTCATTTGGACAAGTAGTTGCTAGTTGAATCCAAAAGAACTGAAAACTTGGACAAGAAGGCTCAACGAGAAATTCTAAAGAGGGAGCGTATGCAAGAAGTAATGACATACCACAAAAAACTAAACGCCCAGTTGAACTCAAAAGAATGGAGACCTCCTCAATATGTACAAAGCGATATTAAAAAAAAAAACTGCTATTGATTATCTTTCAACTCGTTAAATGAATGAAATTATTTGTTTTTATCAAGTGTGTGCTACAATTTTTTTTATAATTACTTTTAACCATAACACCGACGCTGGCCTCGTCCTTACAAAATCGCTGACGCTGACTTTAATGGCAGTAGGTCCTACCTCACCATCCAACATGTCGCCACTAGTACCAACGACCTAATGGAGTTACTCTAATACCCCTTTTTTTATCCTATTTTGATCGGACCTAAGATATCAAATCTTAAATCTATGATAAAAAATAAAAATAAAAACTCTCATCCTATCACGATTAGGGATTAAAGACATCAAATCTTCGTCAAATACGTACCATTTTGCTATTCCAATATCTCTCCAACAAAATAATTGTTGAATGGTCTTGTATATATAGCATGCATGATGATTGCTAGGGATCACCCAACATAGCAAATAGACCCTCTTGATCTCTTCCTATAAGTATGTGGCCCAATCACCATGTTATTATTAGTATTCATCCCCCATCTCTCTCCTTCGATCCGCCGCCGCTTTTAACTTCCTCTTCACTATAATATTACTCAAACTTGTTGCTTATTGACTACAATTTGTATGCAAATTGTGTTTCTGCACGTGTCCTCCATTCCGACCACGATCTTGTTCCTTAACCTATTCTGCTGCTCCTGCCTTCAGCTTCGGCTCATACTCAATTCCTATATTTTACCTCAACTCTACTCGATCCATTCTAGAATGTCACGTATCAAGTTCTTACCATGCAACATGGTCCCGTGCCATTGGAGGTCACTAGTCACATGTTGTCTCTGTACCAACTACACAGTGATACCAAACCATTCTTTGTATTAATTTAAGTAATGTTGTATCACAGACTAAATTTAGATGCCTGCTCATATCTTTCTGGACCAACCTATATACTTATTATGTATGTACCTCTACCTTATTAATCCTGTTGCACTTGTAACTGTTCCTTCACATGCATGTACCTATCCCTCTCTCCATCTCTTCCAATGCCAACTTAACCCCACATTGTTCATACCTGTGTTTTAAGGACAGGTGGTGTTAAAGTTTCATACTAAAAGTAAATGTAATATGTATAGCTTCCTAACCTATCAATTTAAGTTTTTAGACATGTTATGTCTTTAACATAGTATTAAGGGTAAATGGTACATAAATTCATATTTTTGTGAACCGTTTACAAACTCGTCATTTTATAAATTTTTACAAATGTATAGTCTTATAGTAAATTTTCAACCGTATATGTCTATTCTTACGAATTTTCACGTGTTGGTATGGATAAAATAGACTGTTCTGTCAAAATTTTCTATTTTTATTCGTCATTTGACTTACATCAACTTTAAAATTTTATAATATCCTAAAACTACTCATTCCCTTCCCTCAATCTTCCGGTTGCTATATTCGTTCTCGAAATCGTCCTTAAATATATTAAAATCGAAAGATTATAGGATGAGAACCAGTAGCTCTGATATATTATAAAATCTTGAAGTGATCAAGTGTAAATCGCATGATAAAAAATGTCATTTTTATATTTCGGTTTATATGATACCTTACCATTTATAACTCAAGGTACGTAATTATATGTATGTGAAAATTTTTCTATAAAATTTCTCGTTCGTGAAATTTTGCTATAAGATTATTTGTTTAGGTATAGTTCATAAAAATAATTATATATAATTTACACTAACATAAAAATTTCAATGAAATGTTAACCGTCATCAAAATTACCCTCCAAAAAAAAAAATACCCTATGTTACCAGCACAAGAACATCACAGAAGATATGTATGTCTTGTATAGAGTTAGAATTATTACTCTGAACCAGAAATCAATACACACATGTGCAGCTGTGGGCCAAAGAAAACTTTATATTGATCATGAAGCCTACCTCTATAAAATTCCAAAACAAGCCCACTGCTCCTCCTCCTCCTCCCTATCCAATCAGCACATGGTTTTGGTTCCATCAACCCTAACACATACACACACTCTCTATTTATATATGTCACTCCAACTCCAACAATTACACATCAACACCAACACACAAAATCTTCTTTTTATTTTCCCTCACTTTCTAGCCAACCAAACACACCATGATAAGCCTCAAGAAGCTGATAGCAATCACCAAGAAGTGGCAGAAGCTGGCTGGCGTCAGCGGGAAGAGGACGATATCGATGCCGACGTCACCGAAACACCACGTGGCGCACAAGGGGCACTTCGTTGTGTACACGACGGACAAGACGCGTTTCGTGGTGCCATTGGCGTATTTGGGCAGCAAGCTGTTCCGGGAGCTGTTCAAGATGTCCGAGGAAGAGTTCGGTCTGCCCCGCGACGGGCCGATAACGTTACCGTGCGCCGCCGTTTTTATGGAGTACGTGGTCACCGTGGCGCGGAGGCATCTCTCCGAGGAGCTCGAGATGGCTTTGCTTGTGTCTTTAATGGCGGCTTCTACTAAGTGCAGCTCCGTTGATACGAAGCCTTGTGCTTCTCATGGCTTGCATCGAATAAGCGTACATGGGTTTTGATCATGTGTTGATTATGCATGATAGTTTATGTCTTGATTCTGATTTTCTATTGGGTTCGTGTTAATATACAGTTTTTGGTCCCGATATCCAGATTCTTTTTTTTCTTTTTCAATTTTTATATTTAAGGCTTTCACGTAACATATTTTTATTTACCGCCGCTCACCTAATGGAATTAATGGGCTTGCTGGGCCTATAGTGAACCTAATGAATCAATCTAGTGAAAATAAATGGGCCTCCAAGCCATATCCGACATTCAGAGCAACTAATAGCCGGCCCTTTTAACTTAACCCCGCACCGATCCTTGAACAAGTATTTCCAATATGGTTTTTTTTAAATATTTCCAATATGTTTGTGTTCTTAAAGGTTGGATAACGGATGGGGTTTTGTCGTCGTTTTCGATCGGAAACCATTCAAATGGTTATACATATCGGTGTGGAGTGATCGTGAATTCAGGTGGTCGAAGCATCCGACGCATCAATGTGTTAGTCGTGGACAACTATCTTGACTATACGTGCCAAATTTCAAAAGTGTTGTCGATGAAGATGATATCTAGTTTTGGAAATTTCGTTTCATTTCATTTCTATAATTATGTATATATATCGGTTTAAGGGTGCATTTTCTAATTTATTGAAATAGAATAATGTTTTGAATTAATTAATCAGATATATAATCGCATTAAGAATCATAATAATTCATATAATAATTATTAATTTTTTTAAAGTTAATAATTATTAATTAATTACAAAGATTCATGATTTTTTAATATGTAACTATAAATCTCTCACTGTTGAACTCTTAAACATAGTTAACAAATTTAAATATGTCACTTTTAAACCTGCTACCACGGTCGTCCATGCTCGCAATAGCCATGAACAAAAGCTCTAGAAAAAATAAGTACACAAATATATCCTTATCAACTAATTTTTGAATGTTACATCCAACCATACACAATTTATTCATGATCACCGAGAGTTGGAAACAAATCTCTCAAATATAAAAATCATATTAACTAAAATATCCGGATCATATATAAAAATCCCACATCCATTAATTTCTGGATCCAGCCACCAAGTACGTGTATCACCATATCTTTTCCAGAAAAAAAAAAAAAGAGAGAGAGAGCTTGCTTACTATTCATCAAGATTTTCATAATCCGGGTCACGAGTTCACATGCTGCTTGGGACTTTAATTTGGTCACAACCCTAAAGTGAAAGCTTTTCCTCATATGCATGCAAAAAGAAAAATAAAATAAAAATATTATACGAACCTGTGACTCCAAGTCATGGGCAGATCATGCCTACCCACATATATTATTATATATGTATTATTTCATAATTCACATATATATATAGATATAGAGGTTCCTAATTCAATTCTTTTGTTTTGAGATAAATGAATATTAAGGTACGGCCTACTTAAAATTTAAAATTGATAAATAAAAATTTAAACTTATTATATTAATAAGACTCTGATAATGAACGTTACTATTACAATAAAATTTGGTAGAACTATTATAATTAGTTGAAGTCTATGCCGTGACTGAGAGGAAAGAAGTGGACATGACGAGAGATAGAAAGTACTCGTAAAAAAAAATCCGATACGAATTGGAACAAACTATGTAGTTGTGCAGCACAAACCCTAATAACGCGTACCTTTTGATCATATATTGATCATCATATTGCTTCTCTCCGTGTCCTTTCTTGCCAAAAGTTGTTCCATTTATCGCTTATAAACCTTACTATGGTATTATAGCTATACTAGTTGTGGAGTAATTGGAGAGACATGAGCTCTGAGGTGGTTGAAGAAGATGTTCCTCCAACAATGGTACACACATCTACTACTATAGCATCACATAGTTCGAGTACTCCCAAGAAGATCCAGACTCAGAACTTGTCACCATTTTTGTCCAGGGACGATTGTAATAAGAACCCAAAGTCGTCGCCATTGAGGCCAATGAGTAGTCCCATTAGGAAGGCCATGGAGCTGACGAAAAAACTCGAACCCAAGGCTCAAGATGATTGGCTTCCCATCACCGAGTCCAGGAACGGTAATGCCTACTATGCCGCCTTCCACACCCTTTCTTCCGCCATTGGCATCCAAGCCCTCGTTTTGCCTCTTTCCTTCACCATTCTCGGATGGTAATTACTGTTTGATATATTAAGCACACTCAATACTGTTAATATTTATATTGTTGTCCTAACTTGACTCCTTATCAACAAACCAATAATGATTTGAATATTATTGAATATTTGATTTGATATTATTGGATGTGTATAGGTTTTGGGGATCATAAGCTTGACCATTAGAGTTGTGTCTAATATCTTAATCACGTTCAATATATTCTTTTTAAGGTTTATTTTTAAATTATTTTCGTGACTTCGTGACTTGAATCCTGATCAACTGATCTGTAATGATTCAAACATTACCAAACGTTTGGTTTAATATTCTTGGATATGAATAGGTTTTGGGGGATCATAAGCTTGACTATAGCATTTGTGTGGCAACTCTACACCCTATGGATGCTGGTCCATCTTCACGAATCCACCGAAACCAAGATGCGTTACAGCAGATACCTCGAGCTCTCCACTGCTACTTTTGGTAATCGGTACATCTCATTTACACATCAATCTTGTACGTACAAGGCATAATTAATTAGTACACTAACCAACAAAAAATATACATAGGTGACAAAACGGGGAAGCTACTAGCTTTGTTCCCGATAATGTACCTATCGGGAGGCACGTGCGTCGCGCTCATAATCATGGGCGGCTCCACCTTGAAGCTCTTCTTCCAGACCGTGTGCGGCCATGCCTGCTCCGGCCGGGTGCGCCCTGTCCTTGCCCCCCCGCCGCACCCACCACCGTGGAGTGGTACTTGGTGTTCACGTGCGCTGCCGTTTTGCTGTCCCAGCTGCCCAACTTGAACTCCATCGCCGGCGTGTCCTTGGTCGGTGCCGCCACGGCCATAGGTTATTGCACCATAATATGGCTTGTCTCTGTCGCCGAGGGAAGGCTTCCCGGCGTCTCCTACGTTCCCATCGAAGAGAACGACGACATAGCTTGGGTTTTCAGCGTTTTGAATGCGCTTGGTATCGTTGCGTTCGCTTTTAGGGGCCACAATCTTACTCTCGAAATTCAGGTAAAAAAATTCATTTAAATCTAATTTAAACTAATCAGTACTTGTTATTTATGAAAAACGTGATTATTAGAAACTCTAATCAAAACAGTAATCAACATGAATTTGCGGACCCAAATTGATGTTTTTTTTTTTCAGGCAACCATGCCTTCAAGTGAAAAGTACCCATCTCATGTACCAATGTGGAGAGGAGTGAAAGTTGCATATATAGTCATTGCAATGTGCCTATTTCCACTAGCAATAGCCGGGTATTGGGCTTACGGGCACAAGGTTGATCTTTTACACTTTTCTTCGAGTTTTAAATTATTTGATTACGATATTTGAAGTCTCAATTATTGTTTCTTTTTATCAGATACCACCAAACGGAGGAATGCTAACAGCAATTTATCGCTACCATGGGCGCGACACGTCACAATTTGTTCTAGCATTGACAAGCTTACTAGTCATAGTCAACGCAGTGAGCTCATTCCAAATCTACGCAATGCAAATGTTCGACGACCTAGAGTCCAAGTACACGTGCAGGACAAACAAACCGTGCCCGTGGTGGCTCCGGGTGGGGTTCCGGGCCATGTTCGGGTTTGGGTCCTTTTTCGTGGCCGTGGCAATCCCGTTTTTGGGCAGCTTGGCCGGTCTGATCGGAGGCATGGCATTGCCTGTGACATTTGCTTACCCATGTTTCATGTGGTTGAAGATTAAGAAGCCCAAGAAGTATGGGACAATATGGTAAGCTCAATGGGGTACTTACTTGGAGTTTTGGGGACGGTTCTGGGGTTGAGGTCAGCTTGTTCAACCTTATTTTTTTAGTCAACGACCAAGACAATAATTAGTCAACTAAGATTATATTCATAAACTTTCTTCAATCTATTTCAATATTGATGTTTGATATTTACATACACGAATGATGTGAAACTACCGTAAAGGTTCGGTGAACTATTGTGTTATTGGTTGACACATATTGTATGTAATAAGTGAAATATTTAAATAAACAACAACATATATTTAAAAATAAATGACTAATAGAAAATTAGTATGTGAAAGTTTAAAATTATATTTTATATAACATGTAGAATTATATAAATATTAAATAAGTATATTCGCAATTTTGTTGAATCTTAAAAATTGAATTTAACTAATCGAGTGTGGGTTACTCGTCAAGAGTGAACTTCCTTAAATTGCTTAGCATACTTGTTCTATTTATATACAGTATGATAATAATCATTTTAATATGTTGAGATGGCCGAGTTGGTCTAAGGCGCCAGATTAAGGTTCTGGTTCGAAAGGGCGTGGGTTCAAATCCCACTCTCAACATTTTACAACCTTTGGCCCAATGTTGTACAAATTCCTGGACCTTGGGCCCAAAACTCTGACTTTGGGCTAAGGACCTTAATATGGTTCCCATATTCATGAAGACGAGTATTGGACCACCTTGGGCCCAATGTTTTTCAAATTTCTGGACCCTTGTAGCCTACAATCCTTCATTAAGACGGGAAGAGATATAATGTAGCGACTATGGGTTTGTTAATTCTAATTCTTACATATGTGATCATTGACAACTAAAGAAATATCTTCTTAGTCACCATAATCAAAAGGATTTTGGTGTAGAATTAAACAAGTATAGTATATTCTTGGTTATATTTTCTTTTATACACCTAAAAATTTTGGTCTTCCTGTTTCTTTACCTTCTAGTACTACTATGATGTATCACTAATTTGATCTACTAATCAGGAGTGTCAAATCTTCAATTGAAATCTATCACAAAATAATAATTTTCTAGATTCCTTTTTATTGGGATACATATGACCAGTGAGGGAGTCAGAATTTGTAGTGAGAGGCATAATTTTTTCTCAAGTAATATAAAAATAATTTTAAATATGTTAATATCATATAAAAAGACAATAAATGACTACTAATTACATATTATAGTGTCGAAAATTTATTTGGTTTGAAAATAAAAATAAACATCGAATTCATCTCACTTCGATTATTTTTTCATTAGAAAATAAAAATATTTTAAAAAATGACAACCAATGAATTAAATGTACTTAAATTTTTTTTTTCTGCTAACTAAAATTAGAAAAATTAAATAATAAGAAATGAATCGACTGAAAAATTAAAATATAGAAATTGAAAAAAAATGGAAAGTTGAGGGCCCCGGAGTCTTTGTGCCTCTGCCCCTGCTGCATATGACTATAGTTGTTTGAAATTGATAGGTTGTATGTGTTTGGGATGTGATACCAAGATAAAAGTTACAAGTTTGAAAATTAAGATGCAAAAGCGATGATTTTATCCTAGCGAATAATGATAGAATAATATAATATAATATATCACTCAAAGAGAAGCTAATTGTCCTTTTCAAAATCAATCGAATTGTTATATAACAATGTATTGTAAATAAAATCAAAACACAAGGATGAAAGCAGAACCAAGAAAGATATCGTTTTTATACTAAATATATGAACAAAACTTATTCATCCAGTTTCCCCATCCACATCCATCTGATGTGCTTTCTACAATATCGGCAATATGATAGGCATATCAGGAACGAATTAAAATGTAAAGTACATAATAATAAAATAATGTTACACTACTGATTCACTTTCATATTTTATCTATCATGTGTTTTTTTTGGTTGAGGCATACCAACTCATGTCAGATAAAGATTACAATATGCATATTAGCTTTAGCTCTGTATCAATTGAATGGAACATATATAGTCGTATAAGGGTGAGCAATAGTTGTTTTTTTTTTTTTCGATTTTAAAATCCGAAATTCAGTTTTTTTTTAAAAACCTCCCAGAAAAAAAACGACAAAAAACCGCCTCTTATTTTGGAATAAAAACTTACAAAACCAAAAAAATCGAAAAATAATAATTTTTTCCCTAATATTATTTTTTAAAAAAAACACATAAATGCAATATAAACTAACTAAGATCTCATAAGTTACATATTTTCACACAAACTTTGCGGTATTCCGTCTATAACAAAATGACCAAAAAACTGTCAGTTTATTTATTTTCAATTTTTTTTGTCTTGGATTTTAAGATTTTATTACTCACCCCTAAGGAGTAGTAGTTGCTAGTTACTTAGAATGACTCAAGAACTCTCTATAACTCTGTGATCCAGCAATACACTACTTACAGACTTTGCGGTGCCAAAACCAGAGAGGCAGAAGACGTGATTCTTTTTACTTTGTCGAAACTCCAAGCACTATTGCCACCTCTAAATGTTTTTACTTTGTCCTCGACCACCCCTCATTTTCTCTTAATTACTTTGCCGCCACGTAAACAGGAGACAAAGCACTATCTATATATGCTCTGGGGATTGTGTAACCATTTACTTCTCATGACTTTTTTCTGTTGGCGATGATGCATTATAGAAGGGTTGCTGAACATTGAGATTGCTTCTTCTTCTTGGATTAGAGTAGTGCAAAATGTAATTTTTTATCAGCACCTAATATGATGTTTATATTATTAGTTGATGTGTTCGTTATGTATGATAACAAGATATATTGACATTTTTTTTTATGATTATGTGGACCCTCAATAGTCCTTACATTAATGAAATAAAACTAGAAGAGATATTTTGACCAATGGGTTGTCAAGGGTATCCTAGAGGAGGCAATGCAAAATTGGTCCGGAATGGAGAAAGAAATGGAAAATATGGGTTGAATAGAATGGGAATTTCCAATAACACAGATTGGTGGAAGAAGCTATGGAATTTAAAAGCATATCTTGGGTCTGCTAGTGCCAGACGAGTTTCCTTAAAGCTGCTAATTCTACAGGTCCCGCACTGGGGGCGCTAATGAGGCATGGATGGGGTACGTTAATGCAGCAACAACACTATCTTGATGGTGCTTCTCTCCTAGGCCATGTTTCTAATATGACCTTTGGACTCGGGTCACAAATTCACTAGCGCAAGCACCCTCCGATTCGGGTACAATTTCTGGTGAGGGACACAACTTTACTACTAATTCAAACATCCTAGGAGGCATTAAAGATTTCATTTTTTTCTTTCTTTCTTTGTCATTTATTCAACCTTTTATCCTTCAATTTGTTTATAATAAGGTACACATTTTGTTGTAACCTTTTGAGTAGTTAAAACTATTTTATTGGCTAAAGTAGAATTGGCGGGGTTTTCAAAAAGAAAAAAAAAATTATGGAGGGGGAAAAAAACAAACCAGTGCCCCTTCGCCTTGCATGATATAAGGCGCATCCTTACATAACTTTTTATTGCATATGAAATTTGTCCGATGAATCGTTAGTCCATAAATGATAATATAGATATAATATAAAAAAAATTACATATAATAAAAACTACAACTTGTAGTAAATTTGATTTTCTGTACTTGCTGTAATAGTAGCTTTGGAAGAGTATATCTAGAATTGTAGACATTCGATCCAAGCACTTCCATCTTGCGCACTCTCTGTTCGTGTCTCTCGTCTCTTCACATAACTTGTGTTTAAGTCATGTGATAACTTGTTTCAATCATGTAATAATTTATTTTATATCATGTGATAATTTCTTTGAAGTCATGTGATAATTTAATTTCGTTCATATAATAACTTGGTTTCGGTAATAGAAATACAAGTTTTTGGCCGTGGATAAAAGACAAGTTCAAAAAGACACATTTTGATACTTTCCCTAAACGTTTATCATCAGATTAGGCTTGCTGCCTATATTTTGTTTTCAAATAGGTTAATTTCATCGTTTCAAGAGTAGGATCAAAGAACCATCCAAATTCAGAATTAGAATGGGATAAAAGTCTCAAATGGATTAACTGGCACATATTATTGAGCATGGATAAATTCACCGTCCAACTTACAACTCAAAATTATGTGTACGCTTACACATTCAATAGATCCTGGTCAATGTATATATGACTTGCATCTCTCGCCGGACGTCAAAAAGTATCGCCGGTGAGATGTGATGTGCAACGAGGATCCTATCTCTTCTCTCTAAAGGCTTCGAGATGTTCAAACTGGTGGAGGAAGCTTCAGGGTTGAAGAAGTTGTACCAAACAACAATAGTCTCAGTACTTAGATGAAGATAATGTGTAAACCGAACTGTTTGTATTTCAAACTAGTGTTTATATATGATTTTTCTCCTAGGAAAAGGTTAATTAGGAAACTACTCTTAAACTAACAATTAGAAACCATATTTACCACCCTTAATCAATCTAATGGTTACATACACTTGCACACTCTACTATTGCGTAGTTTTGAATTTTAGTAAGTCTTAACAAAATTGCGGTGCAGTAATACAAAACTTCTTTGTTACGCAAATTATTTAGTAATCATAAGCTAATAAATAGCACAATAATGACAATCCAAATAAATAGGTAACAAAATAAATAGTAACTCATTCTTTCTGGTCAAAGTAATAAATAAATAGTACTTGATAAGGTGAAGAAAAATCAATTGAGAACTATTTCTTATCCTACTAACTAGATAACTAATTTAAACCACTCATCTAAAAAAACAAGGACTCATATGTTGTCAACACACAAGACGACAAAATAATATATTTAGTCTTTTTTACAATAAAAGAGGGATACTGTGGTCTTTTTCACTACGCCAGATACACGCTTAGGTGACGCAGGTTTTTAAACCTGCGTCGCGCAAAAACACCAACGTGACGCAGGATTATACGTCGCCCAGGTGACCACTAAGGCGACGCAGTCAATGCACCAAGACGACGT
>JAYMSW010003320.1:0-12374 GCA_036897725.1 Erodium texanum | reverse complement strand
TGGTTCGGTATTATATTGGGTTTCATTCCATTACATTAGAACTTTGCTCAAGTTACCCCAAATTAATCCATCGAGATCAATCAATCTCCTTAAGTTTAAGTCTGATCAAACTAACCAAAAGCTGATCTCTTGTATTAGCATGGTAGATAACACTTGAGCCTGGTAAATATAAGAGACACAAAGACATGAATTTATTGATATTCTATGTTAATGTTGGGGAATGAATGGTTCGTATGTTGTTTGTAATGGTTGGGGTTGATTACATGCAATTTTTTGATACAAGTTGGGGGTTTCAAGTACTAATATGGTAATCTAAGTTAGCATTCTCATCATTACTGCCAATTGCAAGTTCGCCCAACTGAACTGCCTTGGACATTACTTTACAAACCGTCTCGAAACCCATAGACGATCAAGAGTAAGACTTAATACTTGGAGTCTCCGTCCAACGACATGAGGGTCCAAACCAAGCTCACTTGAAAACAATCACGATCAGATAACAATCTTGAACACCTAAACCCAACACATCAACAACATAAGACGTGGATTAGTCATCAAACAACACATGATAATTAGTCAAAAAGAATAATATGGGTGAATAGCTTGCCAACATGAATGCACTTTAAAGTGTACACATAACTAATGTAAATTAACCGAAGGATGAACAACAATATTGTTGTTGGGGGATGATATGCGAAATCAAGACCAGGAATCAAGAAATAGAAACACACAAGTTAGAAGAACAATGAAACCCAATGCCAGAGTGTAGATCTTACGGCCATCGTCCATCGTTTAGCCAAACATATAGATAATGAATAAACTAAAGTGAATTATGTAAACTGCCAGCAATATATCCCAAGGTATTGTTCATCATGCTGACATGAGAAGAACGTAACCACGGAGTAACAAACCTGATGGTTGTATAGAAGGGGGACTCCAGTTAGATTAGTCCACACAACAATATAAGTAATTAAGAAGAAAAGGCAAGGCCAGAACTACATGAAATCAGTAAATGGATCAAGCTGGGACATAATATATTTATAGATAGGGTATCTTAAACCCCCTTCAAAAGCATAGGAGATTTTTCTGATGACAGAAAGATGTCAGTTGTTTTTTGTCCAACATAGAGCATGGGAGGGAAAATGGAGCAAAACCAAATATTTCAATAAACGTGATCGCATTCTACAGTTTAACAATCATCATTAAGATGTGAACAAAGTAGAATGAATATGTAAAAAGTAGAGGTCAAACCAGCACCGTATAGCCCGTACTACCAGGGTGTGGCCCCTAGAGGTCATAGTGTGTTGTTGATGAACCATTCAACTATAATTAAAATCTACTATAATTTTTCTATATCAATCAAAATCTTGAGATAAATCATACAAATAATAACGTATTCAAAGTGTACATATATGGATTGCTAGATTCACTTGAAAAATTATGGGAAACAGATGGGAAGTGTTTTTTTTTACAACAAAAAGAATCAAGATCTATTCTTAAAAGAGAGCAGACCATTCGAGCTAATGATCCTCTTCCAAGCGTATTGACATGTATCAATATGTTTTATTTTTGAACGAAAACAAATATTTACCAACCCACGGAAAGCATGCTACCTACTAAACATACAACAATCCATGTTAAGGAAACCTTCAAATCGAGAATCAAATGTAAAAATGGATCCAAGCAATTTCGGGCCAAAGACACTAACTTTAGGGATTATCATCTCATAAAAGCAAAACCCAGATTATTAACTCAAGTAGAAAAAAAAAAACAAAACTATACCTCGTGAGGCTTAATGGGTTTTTAGATTTTAGCTTTCTGAGCTCCAAAAACCAAACTCAGATTATACAATCAAAGGAAAAACATGTATATGAACACATTGATGGTAATATAAAGGGTATTGGGTTTTGTTAAAAATCTTACCTTGAGAGAAAGAAGAAGATAATTAAGTACCCGACTCGGTGAACCTTGGGAAGCAGTTGAAGCTGAAATCCTGCAAGCGATGTTATGAAATCAATTTGTCAAGATACATAATGATGGACCTCAAAGAATTTCCATGTGCTTGATCCCAAAAATTGAATACAACTTGTGAGCTCAAATATCTTGAAGAATTTAAAATGAAACTATTGTTATAGTATAAAAGATTAAGACTAAGCACCTCCTAACTAATGATCCAAGCATGGACATGGGGTTAAAGTAGATAAGCGTATTTACCTTGATCCGAACAGCTCCCGAGTTGGATGCTTGGGTTAATGTTTTAAGGTTGACAAACCCTATGAAGCCGGTTGTTCACTGCATGAAAAATTGCAAGAAACGTCGAGAAGTTATTAAGAAAACCCTGATCAAGCCAAGGACACAACAAATTAAAGGTCTTATTTGTAACCTTGAAACGGAAACTATACATTATCAACCAAGTAAAACAAAATTTCAATAATACGGTCATTGAACTACCAAATCTCGCTAGTCAAAATAACAAAACACCCATATAAACCAAACAACAATCCCATATAACAAATCCCGACAAAATCACATGGATAGACGATAAAACATCAAACCCATACAACCAAATTCCAACAAAATTACATTATCTCTTGATAATACCTGGTTTACAAAAGTCAAAAATAACAAATAAATCCACATTAACTAACCTGTAATGATAGAAATCACCATAAAAATGAAATGAAATGAAATGAAGATCAATATAGAGACACTCACAGCAACTGATTGGCCCTTATAATCATGTTGTTGCTCACATGAGATTATGACCCGTGGAATCGTCTTCTTATGTAATAGTTGGGAGAGTTCTGTATTTTTATCAATGGTCATAGCCCAAAACTCGTACTCACATGGTCTCTCATTATATGCACTACAGCGGTAGAACTCGTCTAATCAAAACACATAGGCTCGGAAGAAGCTAAGCAGCTTCATCGCATACCCTGTAATTTTCTCACATAAATTGAACTCAACATAACCCAAAACAAAGCAAAAACTAAAAAGCAACAACACACTACAAAATTCTAGCAAATCGTACCTTTGAACATGAGGAATGATACAATACAAAAGACACCGCCAAAATGAATCGAGCATTATGAGACCGAAAGATCCATATCGTGGGACGACCGAGTGATGATCTCCATGGATCTTATGGCCAATTGGCCACCGAGACTGTGCTATGTAACCATCTCTAAGGATGAGAACGATTTAGACTGGAAAAAAAGAAGATGAAAACCGTAAAAGAAAAGGGGAAACCTGCGATGAAGATGGATTTGTAGAAAAATGTGCCTTTTAGTGAAGCAAAGATGGAGAGGTTGAGTAAAAACAACCAAAAGGAAGCGCAGGTCTGCCAAGCCATTAGCTTTTCACATTGTAGCGTTTATCGAGTGACGATTGAGAAAATTTGTCTTTATTTTTGTAATTCACCCCAATTTATAAATAGAACAATAATTGAAATATTTTAGAAAATTCTTACTTGTATTAGTGCGTTAGTGGTTTGAAGTTAAAGTTACCTATCTGGTACTTGGGACAATTAACCTGAATTATCGTAGCATTCATACTCAATTTGTCATACCATTGTGATATTAAACCTTATACATGTTCTAAAAGCTTTAGCTAGATGTTCTAATATTTTACTTGATTTGTTCTATTTGTTTTCCAAATCCATATATGTCTTGTTATGTTATAATATTTTAATTCATGTGTTCTATTGTTTTCCAATTCTATGTATGTTTTATTATTTTAATATTTTAATATTACTGGAAGAAAAAAATTAGAACATTATCAACAAAACTTTAGAACAAATTTATGCTACAGTACACCCGCTACAGTAAAAAATAATAATTCAGATTTACCCATTTAAATGAAATGTCTAAAGTATTTTCGAAGTTTGATATATTTATAACTGTGCAATTACTGATAAGATTAATCTCATCCATCCATTCACTCTAATCCAATGGTTATAAAAAAAAGTTCACAAGTTCGCATTTTAAGAAAGTTTACTATGAACCAAATCAGTCACTGTCAGATCTAGATCCAACGCACAACAACGCGCACATTGTGAACGTAGAATGAAGGGCGCGCGAGGATAGAACTGTAATTTCGCCCGATAATGGTCCAACACAAGTCGGACATGACCCGACATGAACATAATGTATCATAAGCAGATAACAAAAGTAGTACCAGAATGGTCCGATAATATCATCGAAAATGGTCTACAATAGAGTCCAACACAGGTCCAATAGTCCAATATTGGTCTGACACAGGTCGCATAGTCTGATAGTGGTCCGACACGGATACGATATATGAACTATCATAATCATGTAACTAAAGTATCACCGGAAATGGTCCGAGACATGTCCAATAGAGGTTCAATACAAGTCCGATAGTCCAATAATGGTCCGACACAAGTCCGGTAGTGGTTCAACATTAGTCAATGATGAGCGTGCCCCGAGAATAATAGTAAATGACGGATTACTCCCTCACTGTTCGCGTTATTTACAAGTTTGTCACTACGCATTTTGGATCAACCTCAACTCTCTATTTATCAGATTGTAGTGTAAGATGTGGTTTCAAGTTTTTAGTTTAAGCATTGGTTTCTAGTTGAACCCTTTCCTATATATATACACATATACTTCTGTTTATGTAAGTTTGAAGTCGTTTGTTTGAATAAAATTTGTATGTATTTTCGATATTGTTTTCTTCGATTATGAATTTTTGTTTTTTTATTGCACTATTCGCAAACATTTCAGAATTGAAATAGCCTGATGTCGTGTTGTAAGATGATGATTTAGAGAAGAACTTGAAGATTGAGTGGAAGAATAATAGAATTTTAGACGATTTTGATATAGTCTAACTCACTCGCTTTGGATACTTTAACATTAGTTACACAAAACAACCCTAGCTTACAATTAAGTCTATACATTTTACTAAACATTTCAATTACATTGATACAAACATTTAAAAATTCATTGGTCTCCCGTTCAATTTTTCAACCGTGTTTTGATGGTATTTATAGTAGAAAACATTTTCTCCACAATTGCGTAACGTCAAGATTTCAATCAACTCAAAAATAAGTACTCAAACACAAATTTGTTTCATATTGGCTCATTTAGATTTTTTAGTCCATAAATGTTTGATAAAAATAAAATAATAATTTTAATTTGATTAAATAGATTATATATCTAATTTAATGTTTTAAATGAGAAATTTGTCTTTTCGAGTGTGTGATGGTGCACTAGCATATTAAAATGGATTAATTAATAATAAAGAGCATCAATACATATAAGTAATTTAGTGTGTAGGTGATTAACTTATTATGTTTTAGTTTTGAACAACCATAGTTCAAATCATGGTAGAAGCAATATAATATTTTTAGAAAGAAAAAAAGAGTTCAAATTAAATATAATAAATATATTTTTGTCTTAAAAAATTTGAAAAACACAAAAATCAAATTTACCATGTTTTAAAACATAAAATATCAAAATTTTCTTTAGAAACTTAAGAGTGATGAAAAAAAGAAAAGCTGAAGTCTGCCTTTGTGTGATCTCTATTTTGATCACACTTGACATAAGTAATTAGAACTTATAAGTCTCCCTTCTTCTCTCTCCATTTCGCCAGCACTCTGCAGCTAACCATTATTCTCTGTGCTCTCTCTCGCGGACACACGCTCCACAGATCTCTCATCGCTCACCTTCCCAAATCGTCTCTGAATCAGGTGCTCTTTTTCTCTCTCATGGTTTCTTGCACGTTCTCATGCTGCTTGTACTCAGTTCCGGCTCGCCACAGAGAATCTCAGTGATCTGCTATTTTACTCCATGTTTAGCCCCATTTCTTCTAATTTCCGTCTATTCAAGTTACTTTATTGGAGAATCCGATGGGTTCTTCGAATCCTTTTGATTTAGGGTTTTGTGGGGTAAAAAGTTATCCTTTTATGTCCGGAACATTACTGGTTTCTGTGTGTGGTTCAGTTGATTGGAATTACGATGAATGAGTACGAATATCACAATTTTGCTTGGCATAAATTTGGGAGATGCCTTTGGTTTCTGTTTTTTCGGTTTTCGGTTATCTGTATCAGTTGTTCTATCACTATGTCATGTAAATTGTATGTTATTTTGTTTACTTATAACAATGTTTTGAGCTGCACTCTTTGGTTTCTGCCTTTTTTATATGATCCTGTTCTTGTGCTGGTTGGTTTGACTTCATAAGATTCTATTGTCTTTAACTTGGTTCTGGTGTCTTTTGTTTTCTGATTTTTTTTAAAATTGTATATTTGTTTGTCATGAACTAGAACTTTGGTGGTAGTTCTGTCTTTTGTGTGAACATGTGACCTTGGAGATCAAATTGGGCATTGATAGGTTTCAGTTACCTATTTTAGGGACATGTTTTTTTTTATAAGAAAATCCTAATATGATGTGCATTTCAGCCATAAATTTGACCCTACTTTATATTATTCTCTGATGATGCTTTTGTCTCTCTTTGGCCTAGCCTGTACTTGCCTTTTGAAGTTTATTTTGCCTTTTTTCTTTCACAAGTGCTTTTTCTTTGAAAACTCAGATAGTTCACTCTCCATAAGCTAAACCCTCATTATTTATTGTTGTGGCAAGTTGGCATGTGGGCTTCCTATTATTTTTATGTTAGTTGCAGCCTTGTTTCCAGTAGATGAATATCAGTTTTCCCTCAAGTGATATGTTTTTCCTTTTATCAATAACTGTAAATAAATTGGTTATTCTGAATTTTAATTACAGATGGCAATGCCAGAAGCAAGCCCTGCTCCCAGTGCTAAAGTTGTAGGAAATGCCTTCGTGGAGCAGTATTACCATATTCTTCATCAATCCCCACAATTGGTTCATAGATTTTATCAGGATTCAAGTTCGCTTAGTCGACCAGATAGCGATGGAGTTATGACAACAGTAACGACCATGCAAGTAAGACCATTAGTTGCTAAATATGTTTGAACAGTTACATTCTCACTTTACAATTAGAGTTAGAATTACTCTCATATTAAGAAAATCTTGTTTTGATTGATCCATCATTCCACCAGGGCCCCCACTTTGATACTTTGTGTGAATTTTATGTCATCTAGCAGATGGTAATTTATTGTATACTCGTACGTTAAGATGACTCCATTTTGTTAGATGAATAAGGTCATTCGATTAGTATGTGCAAGTCTTAAGGCATCCTGTATCCCTTAAGTCACCTGTGAAGCAGAATAAATACTTAATGAAACCGATTAGTGTGTTAGCCATGGGATGTTTATCGAACTGTCAAGGTATCAGTACATTGGATATTTGAGTGAACTTGTTCTGGCATGCTAAGGAGAGTCTAGATCTCAATACTATTTTCACAAAAGAAGATGTTATTTTTGTGCACTTGCCATGCCTTAAACTTTATCTTCTAATCCACTCTCTTCATATCACATCTATTTTATTCATCTTTTCTGTTGTTTACTGCTGAAAATTAGTTAGCAATTCTGGGCTGTGTCTGGTGTAGTATTGTCTTGACTTGGTTTTTTGTGGTTCCTGGTCTTTATTGGTTTAATCTTGGATGAGATGCTCCAGTTCCATTGTAGAATGAATGGAGGAACAGAACATTTGTGTAACGTGTCATGTGATTGTTGCTAGGTACTCTCTCTATAATACCGGGTGGGTTAAACATGAAATCACTTATCTAATCCTATGAGATTTAACCCATAATCACTGCCTTCCTCTATTAACCATAGCTAGTGAATCGTGTTCTGTTTCTTGACCGATTGGTCTGATAATTGTCGGGCTGTCATGGGTTGTTTAAATTGTTTTAATCTTTTCATATGCAATTGGTTATCCTAGGTGATAAATTGATGATATTAAAGAACAATAGTTTAATGATTATATTTTCCTTTCTGCATCTTGTAACAGGCAATTAATCAAATGATCCTTTCACTGAAATACGAAGATTACACAGCAGAGATAAGAACTGCAGATGCTCAGGACTCTCATGAGAAAGGGGTTATTGTTCTTATAACTGGATGTTTAACTGGGAAGGACAATGTGAGGAAGAAGTTTGCTCAAACTTTCTTTCTAGCTCCACAAGACGGAGGTTATTTTGTCTTAAATGATGTCTTCAGGTATGTTGAGGAGAATGAATCATCACAGATCAGTTCCATTCCAATTACTGGTGTCAATGAAAATGCTTCAGTAGCAGCCCAAACCCTGGAGCCAGGTTTCCATAATTCATTTTCCTTGATATATGATATTTAAACTAACTTAAGACTGGAAATTTTTACTCACTTTTTTCTTCTTTGCAGAGCCCATTCCTGTAGTGGGTCCTACAACTTCCATTGAGGAGGGATCAATTGATGGTGCTGAAGTTTGTGATCCTTCGGATAATGAAGGATCAGTGGTTGAAGATGAGGTTGTTGAACCCCCCACTCAGTCTAGCCTAAATGAAGATCTTACTAGCGACAGTTCAGTCCCAGCAGCCCAAGAGGATACTCCTAAACAATCATATGCTTCAATTGTAAGTTTATGGTTATCTATCTTGCAACTTTGGATAGTTTAACATCTCTCTCTCCTTCAATAAATATTTAGGTAACTTGTTCCGTGTATTACAGGTGAAGGTTATGAAAAGTACCCCTGGTCCAGTTTATGTTCCTACTGGTGCGTCAAGGGCTCCTGCAAATACTGCTGACCAGCAGTCGCTTGGTTCTTCGAAGCCTGCTTCTGCACCAGAGGCAGCTGCTCTAACCAGTGAAAATGCTCCTGAAAGTAGTAATATTACTGATGAAGGTAGTGTTGCATTTATGAATAAGCTAATTTCTACTCGACTTTCAGGCATTCTTGGGTATGAGATTAGTACACATTCTATTTTTCTGTACAAACACAGCTTCTTTTATTTGGGCCTGTCAATGTTATCATAATTGTTATTATAACCATTGTCTAACTGTAGGATGCTATTTCTCTAAGTTTCGCTTTAAAGATCTACAATTTCATTTAACTAAAAAAAAACTACTTACAGCTGAAGGCCACTCGATATATGTACGGAACTTGCCTTACAATGCAACAGTTCTTCAGCTTGAAGAGGTTTTTAAACCATTTGGGCCTATAAAGCGTGGTGGCATTCAAGTTAGAAGTAATAAGGTCCGGTTGAGATACTGTTTTGTACATTTCCCTATGGTGCATGTTCCACAGTAATGCTTATGGGCGTTATTTTTGGTGTTCTGCAGCAGGGTTTTACTTTTGGCTTTGTTGAATTTGAAGCATTGAATTCCATGCAAAATGCACTTGAGGTATGCTTTCATACCTTTTTATTTCACTTATCTCTGTTTACCATAGTTTCCAGTCCGTTTTGCCATTTTGTCACTACTTGTACTTTTTTCATATTTTAATACATTTTGTCACTACCTGTACTTCCTTTATACTGTGTCATTCATTTACTAGTGTTTAATGTTACAGTTTAAGAATGGGGTAATTATCTAAAACTGCCTAAATGAGTTGGACACGGATGATTAGTTGCCCAATGTTTTATAACGTGCTACGGGCTGCCTTATCAATAGTACACAGTCGTCTGTTAGTTTAGAAGGTAAAATGACAAAATTACCCTTATAGTTAAAAAAGACTAAAATGTCCCCATTTCACTTTAAAATTTCAGAACATGTCATGAAACATATGTATTTTATAAATAAATTTTCAATATTTTAAAATTAATTTAAAAAGGAACTTTATAAAAACTAGAAAAAAATTGAATATTAACTATCAAAACCGCTAATAAATTTGAAAAAATAATTATAGATTTTATAATAATACACTCTGAAAACCAGATATAACAAAAGATGTATTTTTTGACATATAACAAAAGATGTTTATAGATCTTAATTACTTTTAAAAAATATTTATTAAAAAATAAAATAAATGATTATGTGTCTTGGACAAAAGTAGTTCCTGGCGTTTTTGACAAAAGCAGTTTCTGGCGACTTCATCGCGTCTCTGACAGACGAATCTTGATTTCACGTTGTCGACAAGTACCGGTTCCGCCGCATTTTTCTTCTCCATTGAAGACGAAGCCGTATGTCAACATAGGTTAGAGGCAGCGAAGGACCACATCAACGAAGTTGTAACTTAACTTATTGCCGTCGACGACTGTGGGTTCCGGCGCACGCTTCTTCTCTGGCGGTACGAACCCCAAATCGCCCTAGATCGGTGTCGTATTCATCTCCGGTTTTGTCTCTGGATTTTCAAGTCCTACCAAAATCAGATGTGGAAGCAAGGCCGAGATGGACTAGACTTAGTCTCCCTCCTCATCGGTTCCGGCGACCAAAACCAGCAACAGGCGTTGTTCTGGTTTGAGAGTCGGCATGGTTCCGACATGTTTCTTGGGGTCCACAATCACTACATGGTTAATTTAAGAAATAGGTTAGTTTAGGGATTAAGATTAGTTTAAGGTTTAGAGTTAATTAGGATTCAGGGGTAGTTTAGTGTTTTTGAAAAAAAATGAAACCCCCTTGTGCCTTGCACATGATAAAACAAGAAATTTCATCCGTTTTAATTGAATATGCAGATGTTTTCCATCAATTTTAACCGAATGTAAAAAAATTCGACCATGTACCATTGATTTGGCAAATTGTAGCACGTTCTAAAATATTAGGCAGCTAATTGTCCGTACCAGCTCATTTAGGCACCCATTTAAAAATTGCTCGAGATGTACGCCTTGAGGCACGCTTCGAGGCGAGGCGGGGGCCTTTTGCCAGAGGTTCTGAGGTTGCACCTTAGACAGTGCTTAGACGGGTGAGGCGACGTCTCACTGCCTTGCACCTGGTAACGCCTCACCAAGAGACGGCGGGGACAACAAATTGGAGATGGCATGAGGTGATTCACGAGAGAGAGAGAGAGAGAGAGAGGTGGATAGAAGAGATAGAATGATAGATCTGCAGAAAGAGATAGGAATTTTAACACCTTTTCTTTATTAATTTTTAAATATTTCAAAAGGTATTTGGGCCCAAAAATTTCAAGCCCAATACACATAAAGAGATAGAAATTAGGGCTTTTAAACACATTTTTATGTATTTAATATAAAAACACATTTTTATGTTCTTTTTAAATATTTCAGAAGGTATTTGGACCCACAAATTTCAAGCCCAACACATTCAGAACCCACACATTGCAAGCTTTTTTATTAATTAGTTTCCTTATGTTTTGTCCTATGGTTAAAAAAAAAAAAATTACAGTGAGATCTTCACCCAAAGCCATATATGGAGATAACAATGTTCATACTTAAACTTGTTATCACAAGTTAATTAGTTAATTAGTGCTCTTTGGTCAAATGAAAGCAATCCTAGTGGACAAGGAAGATGAGTTTGAATTATTAACCATATGACTGAACATTCAAAACATTTGGAATACTAATTAATCATATGAATTATTATCACAAATTATTAATTAGTATATCGAGGCTTATGCCTCGTGAGGCTACGAGAAAACGCCTCGAGGCACATTTCGCCTTTTTAAACTTTGCTTAATGTAATTGCCTGTCCTTTTGAGCACTAGTCATGCAAACCTTTGTAGGCATGACTAAAGTAGCCATGTATGATGTAGCTACAGTAAATAGAACACTCCCTTTTATGATATCGAAGGGATTGACCAGCCAAAGCATTAACAGTTGAGACTTCTTTTTAGTGCACAATGATTCTCATGTTTACTATTTTATATTTAGATCATGTAACTCTCCTTGTTTGCACTCATCTAAAGAGAAGACACACTCCTAATTTGCTTTGCTCTTCCTCTAGCTTGCTCATTACTCTTCATTCAGTGTCTTGTTAGTTTTTTCCTTTTTACAGCTTTTGAACCTCTTTAAAATCTCAATCCTGACAGAATCACCAATCTCCTCCAACTCTACTGGTGTCATGGATCTAGGTTCTAGAAATAATGAGTCATTTACGTAGGCATTTCATGGTTGATGTTACTAGGTTTCAAATTTCCATTACTATTCAATAATGAAGATCAGGCCCATGTTCTTCTCCAATCATCCACTCATCAACAAAGGAGTCAAGAATATGATCAAAAATCAAAGTCGAAAGGTTTTTATTGAGATCTTGCATTCTCTCTAACAAATATAGTATAAGGTCGGGCATTCTCTGTAATGAATGCTACAATAACATATCCCATAACTTGACCTAGAGTTCTGGACCGTATCATTTCGTATAAGAGTAATAGGTTATGGGCGACGGAAGAAAACTGCAACAATTGTTTGAGGAATTCGTAACCTTGTACCTCGCGCTTGAGGACAAATGCTAGTTGGCATGGTTTAAAAGGGCGTTCGAGGCGTATGCCTCGAGGCGCGCCTTGAGGCGAGGTGGCCGGAAAACGTTCTGAGGCGGCCGCCTCAGGTAGGTCTGTCAAGGCGGAAGCCTC
>JAYMSW010003319.1:0-12377 GCA_036897725.1 Erodium texanum | reverse complement strand
AAAAACAGGGGCAAAATGAATAATTATAGTGGTATAGAATAAAAAAAGCCATGAGATTGACAGGGTTGAGTTGACTAAAACCGCAAGCAATGGAAGGTCTAAATGATCCATCCATGACTCAACGTTCACATTACCTGCACGGTATTTTGGCGAATTAATTCCTGAGAGACATAGTGAACAACCTTGGAGCTAACGCGACAAGTGACACCCGTCAGCTAAGGCGTTACACACTAGAATTGCAGGAATTTACCCTTTTTTTCCCCTTGTTTTAGTTGTACTATGTACGAGGCCACTTAGGCCTCAATGTTTAGGATCGCTAGTTCTACGAAGAGAGCTCGAAATTTCCAAAGAGATATCAAGGGTTTGGAGCTAGAAGAGCTTAGAGAAGGATCAAAGATTCATCATTTGGTATTGTAATTTTTAACTTCATGAGTATCAATATGAATTCTATGTTTTCTACTCTTTGTTTGTCTTTCATCTCATGCATGCGAAACTAGTTTATAATCTAGGGTTATGGGGGATTAGGATTTTGATTCTATGGCAATAAGCTGAAGTAATGACTTGATTGTTGATTTGAACTATTAGGATTTGCATCTAGTGAGACCTTAATTCTAAAACTTGATTGATCACCTAGGGTTAGATTTGAAATTCACTAATGTTCCCTATGAAGGGAGTTAGTAAATTGAACTAGATCTAGATGAACCTAGTTTAGATCCTAGCCGGCGATGGTAGGACCAACTTTGGCAGCAGCTTCTTACCACCATCTTAAGTTAGCGTTTACATAAACCTTCCAACCTTAGGGTTATTTACACCTCGACCAGCGATGACTTGGCGGATAATCACTATGAGAGACCTAATGCACTTGCGAGAGGCTTAGGACTAGTTTGAGAGTATTCCGCTGCACCTAGATAGAAATTAAAAACTTGTCATTGCTTTAGAATTATTGCCATGGATGTAACTCTATGAACCCAGAAACCCTAGATTCTATTTTAATTGAGATTCTCTAAACCTGCATTTTTACTATGTGATCTTTCTACTCATTACACTTTACTTTTAATTGCCTTTTATTTCAAAACAAACCAAACTAAACCTCCCGAGATAGACTATCTCACAAGTAGAGTAAATAACATTATCCTCTTTGTCCCGTGGATTCGATACACTAGAGTCTTCATTTACAAGCCATATATTACTTTGACCGGTACACTATCGTGTCACGCTCTCTGTCAGAAACTACCTGTTTTATAGGTCAGTTCTGAGCGTTCAAGCTTTGGCGCCGTTGCCGCGGACAATTAGCATAGTTTTAATTGATTTATTTCTTTCTAATTTAAATTTTGTCTTTATAGTGGTCGCATGCAAACAAGGTTTAAAAAATTACATCTCAATTATACTTCGAAAGATTTAGAATTACTTGAAGCAGGGAAGAAAGCACTAGAGACATTACAGAAACACGCTGAAGCAGTAGAGCAAGCTACATTTGTAAGAGCAATGGCCAACGCTACTGATGAGAGAGTTTTGGGTTAGTATGGTACATCTAGTACCAACACACCTTTGTCCCCTATCAAGAAGCCCGAGATTGAAGGGGACTTTGAGATCAAGGCTCGGACAATCAACCTCTTTAGGAATGAGTCCTTCCATGGAATCCCTAGGGAAGATCCGGCTAAGTTCCTAGCCAAATTTATGCCGGTTTGTGATACACTTTCCTACAAGGGAATGAGTGAGGATGCAATATGCCTGCACATGATTGAGTTCTCTTTGAAGGGAGATGTAGATAAGTGGTTGAAGAGCCTCGCTCCAGAATCAATAACCACATGGAAGGAGTTCATAAAAGCATTCATGGGGCGCTTCTTTTCAGCTAATAAGACTAAGGAGCGAAGGCTAAGGATCCATGCGTTGAACAAGATACTTTTGAGATTCTGGCAGAAGCTTGGGAGAGATATCAAGCCTTACTAAGGGATTGCCCTCATCATCGTATCCTTGAGTGGATGGTCATTTAGACCTTCTTAGGGTTTAACCAAGCAAGCCAAGCAGAGCTTAACTCTAACTCCAATGGCTCTTTTAAGAACCTGACATTGGCTTAGTGTTTGGAAGTAATAGGGAAAATCATGTCCAACAACGAGTGGAGGACTGAAATAGGGCCTAGAGGATCAGTGAATGCAATCAAGTGTTCCCCTCAAATGGATGAAGTTGTTGACATGATGAAGAACATGTCCCTTGAAAACCAGGAGCTTATGAAGACAATGAATGAATCTCTTCAAAAGATGAATGAAGGCCAAGATTCTCACAATCAAGACCATGGAGATAGGCAGGAGTAGATGGAATGTGCAAATTGGTTTGGGGTTGAAATAATGAAAGACCATATGACCCCAACTCCAAGACGTACAATCCAGGTTGGAAGGACCACCCCAATCTGAGGTGGGGTGGTAATCAGAATCAGGGATAGTACCTAAGCAGAAACTAGAACCAGTACCCACAACAAGATCAAAGGCCAAGAAATCCGCCTTAACAGGTACGCGATAATATAAATAAGGATGAGCCCTCACAACATGATCTTCTTGTGCAAATGATGAAGAAGTAAGAAGAGAAGGACAAGCTTATGGAAGCTGCACTCCATAACTTACAGAATCAGGTGGGACACCTGGCCACCCAAATGAATACAAGAGCTTTGGAGGCACTTCCAAGTGACACTCTAAAGAACCCCATGGAGAATGTGAGTGTTGTAAGCACTAGAAGTGGCAAGTAGTTAGATGATCCTAAGACACCTCAAGCCAAGAAGAAGCTGAAAACTCAATCTAGAGCTGATGACGTAGTAGATGATGCAGGTCACAAAATGTGTGACGGACAATCTGACATCCATCACCAAGTACGTCAGCCTGAAGCAAACTCTCAGGTTGAAGAGGAGGACCTTAGTGCAGAAGATGACATGGATCAAGAAAGCCGTGACGGGGCAAGTAACGCCCGTCACTCATCACGTCAGCAACAACAGGAGGCACCGGTTGAAGTTGTGGACTCTAACATACTTCTTGACGCATGTCACAAAGTGCGTCACGAGACTCTTAACGCGTGTCAGCCAATCCGTGACACTAGAGATTATTGACATTATCTCTTAGGTCAAAAGTCCAGCGACCAGGTAAGGGAGCCCCGAGTTGAGACAGAAACTCAGGCTCCAAAGTTTCCTTTTCCATCTACTGTGGGTAAGACATAACAGGAGCTTCAATATGAGAATTATTTAAATATTTTTAGAAAATTGGAGATCAACATTCCCTTCCTACAGGCCCTAACACATATGCCTAGTTTAGGGAAGTTTGTGAAACAGATGTTGTCCAAGAAAAGGAAATTTGATAAAGGGGAAGTCATAGCCTTGATGAGATGTACTCAGCCTAACTCATGAAAAAACTACCCCTTAAGATAAAGGACCCTAGTAGTTTCACCCTTCCCTACAAGATAGGATTCCACTACTCTCCTTATTCCCTATGTGACCTAGGTGCCAACATTAATCTAATGCCTCTATTAGTTTTTGAAGCTCTATGAACAGATGAAGGATCTATTGGGACTGATATCACCTTAATGTTCGCTGACCAATCCGTAAGGACACGTGAGGGGATTATAGAGAACGTGTTAGTGAAGGTGGGGAAGCTCATATACCCAGCGGACTTTGTGATCTTTGATATGAAAAAATACGGGGTTGTTCCACTGATCCTAGGACAACCATTCCTAGCCACTATACAAGTATTGATAAATGCTAGGAAAGGGGAGATCACAATTAGCTATGGGACAGACACTAACAAGGGTCGGCTAGTGACGTCAACAATGTAGAAGAGATTAAGCCTCCACCCATAACGGGGACCCCTATGGTAGTAGAGGAAGGGATCTGTGGTGAATGTAATGGTAAATTGCAAGCTTTACCATACCTGGTGATACAGGTGCATTTTACATCTTAAATCAATACTTATTCGCTTACTTTAAGTTCATTTCATCCTTATTTTGACTAGAATAATACCTTGTTATGTCCAGTTGTATGCTTTTATGGTTTTCTAACCTTATGCAGTTCAAAAAACTGAAAAGAAGGCAAAAAGGAGCAAAAACAGCTAAGTCGAGGTCAATGAGGCTTGGAGCAGCTTTGTAACTCGCATCATTGAGCCCGTCCAGGGTCAGCAACGCGCGCCAAGAGTTGTGTATGAGTTTATTGACGAGCTTGGCCGGATGAGAGCATAGCTTGGTAGAAAGTGATAGCCAACGTGCGTCTAAAGGTGTGTCACGCACTCACTAATAGATGTTACCACTCAAGTCTTAGTGTCACTCAAAAACCTGAAAGTAGCTTCAGTGCAAATGTGAAGTGGGACGTAGTTTAGTTAGTGCGTAATGTAGGAGCTAACGTGCGTCACAACCAAGGTATATAAGAAGCTGGGGTTTGGAATTGATTGAGACGCAAGAAGGAATGCATGTCAGACACCATGTATCACGGCAACTGACCCGCGTCTACTTGTCTGTTTTGCACTAGGAAAGTTGTAAATTTCCTATTTTGCCCCTTGCTTTGTTATACCTCTATAAACACCCACTTAGAGCTCTTGTTTAGGGACGGTTATTCATGGTAAGAAGCATGGAATTTTCAAAGCAAGAACTAGGTTTAGAGCTAAGAGAAGCACAAGGAGGATTCAAGGTTTCATCTTTTAGTATTGTATTGTATTGTGTTGCTTACTTTACTTCTATCAATATGAATACTATGTTTACTCCTTATTGTCTCTCTTTGATTTCAAGCATGAACAATTAATCACCATAATCTAGGACTATGGGGGATTAAGGTTTGTAATTCCATGGCAATAAACTAGTTTAATGATTTAAGTATTGGCTATACTAATAGGATTTACATCTTGTGAGAACTTAATGCTAAAACTAAACTAATCACTTAAGGATTTGATTTTAAATCATTAATGGCACCTTGACATGGCATTAATAGATTGGACCATAACTTAGTGTAACCTAGTTTCGACCTTAGAATACTAGAGCCAACTTTGGCGGTAGCTTTGGACCCTCGTAGGGTCTGGAGTTAATGTTTACATAACTCTATATGCCTTAGGATTATTTCCATCACTAGCCTGAGAAACTCAACCGGAGGTGATAGGGTGAATAATCCCTTTGAGGGACTAATACGCCCGGAAAGGGGGTAGAACTAGTTTAAGAGTAAACTGCTAACAAACCAAACCAAACCTTTTGCAACCCCGAGATAGACTATCTCATAGGTCCAGCTATAGACGGGTGAGCTCAAACTAGCTCAGATTGAGGGGGTAGGTATCGTCAGACAAGGCTCGGACAGGTGCAGTCAGGGATAGCTCGGGCTAAGGTTGGACTGGCTCGGGCAGGTACCATCGGACAAGGCTCGGACAGGTCGGATGGTGGTTGGACGGAGGTCTAACTGAGCTACGTAAATAGAGAAGGTAAGGGTTTTGTCGAGGTCTGCAAACCAGCTTCCTTAAAACATTTTTGTTTCCCTGTATGAGCAATCGTCTCCCAGGATACAACACAACAAAGTCAAACTCACAACTTGTGTTTGAGAAGTTCACTAGAAACGAAAGAGGGGGAAAGGCTTGGAGAATTTTCGATTCTAAATCTTTCTGATATGCGTGTATATTATTTGCGTTGTAGACACCATACTAAAAGGAATGGAGGGAGCATGGATTCGGGAGAACGTGGGTGGGTTATGTGAGACTGATTCGATATCCTATATGCGTAACAGAAAATTTTCGAATTGATTTGAAAATAATTGTTGGAAAAATAACTAATGGGCCGCAAAAAAAAAAAAACTCAACTTCACCACGGACCCCAAATCCAATCCAACATTTGAAACCCCCATATCATGTAGGTGCGCATATAAGTTCAAGCCCGCTAGGCTCATAAGACCCTAAATCTCTTAGCACTTCACATATGCTAAGAAAGACTTCCATATATGTACCCAAGAAATGACTTGTACTCTTTCCATGTGGTACCATAGTAAAATGGTGCACTTCCCATTTGAGTTTTTTCACAACAACTGAGTTCAATAGGTGACTTTTAGCTTTAATTTCTCATTCAACTCTTGTTCGTTTAGAGCTCGTGATATACCATTGGAAAGGTCTCACTTCCTTGAACACGAAACTAATCTTTCCATAGTTCTAGGACGAGTCAATCCGATAAAAAAAATTGAGCACCAAGTTGACACGTTGTCTCACACAAACTTTGCATAAAGTTTGTTATTTTTCTCCATGTTGCCCAATATTATAGACGCGGGGGCTCCTTTCTTCTTAAAGTTTTTTTTCTCCAGAAAACATTGCTTAAAGATGATGTAAGTATAACGAGTTATAGTTCATGCTTATCATATCCAAGTACGTGGGCCCTCTTACTATAATATAATAGCTTCGCATAACATGTTTACCACCAGCATATTAATGCACCCTTTTCAATTGATGATGGTACGCCTACAAGCCTATCCAAATTCTTAGCGGCGGGATGTTATTGTCCTCCCTTGTGTTTTTCAATACTTTTTCGAGGCTCAGTCTATGGCGCTGAGGATTGAAAATTATCATACTGGAATAGTGGGGTTCCTATTATTCTTTCATGGGAACGAGGTCGCTTGTTTTTTGAAGAGGTTGGACATCGTTGACGTATACTTCCCCCTCAACCACAACAACAATCATTAGGTAATAGTTCATTTTTCTATTCCCAGTTAGGAGCTCAAAATGCTTGACTGCTATATGGGGGTCATCAGCGATGGCATATTGGGACAAGATTGTATTTGTACTACGAGCACTTGTCGGGTCTGCTGGCATGTCATAACATATATCGACCACATGAGAGGTCGAGAGCTACTAAAAGAGCCAAGAAATAGGACCAAAACAAAGTGGAGTTGATGGAATTCAGAGTCGATCATCGAAAGAGGTTCCTGGCACAGCTGAAACCTACCTAAATAAATAGGTAAATTCCACTGCCTGTTATACGGTAGTGTACTGGTTAGAGTAATACAGGTCTTCGTAGACAAAGACCCCGTTTTATCGAATCTATGGGAGCAATAACGCAATATATCTATCCTAGTAGTTAATTAACTTGTTTCGGGTTTTGGAAAAAGGTTTGTTTTAGTTTTTGGAATGGAAAATATACAAGTGATCGGGAAATAACTTGAACTGAAATAAACAGAGTAGAGACAATATGGAGTTTCAAGATTCAAAAGTAGTCTAAGGTATTTGGGTTCATAGAGTTACACCCATAGCAATAATTCTAAAACAATGACAAGTTATTGACTACTAATTAGGTGTTACGTATTACTCTTATTTTAGTACTAACCCCCTTCCGGGCGCATTACACCCTCATAGAAATTATACATCCTACCATCTCCGGGTGAGTTTCTCAGGTTGGTGATGTGAATAACCCTAAGGAAGAAATATCTATGTAAACTCTAACCTAGATGCTAAGAAAGGCCTAAGCTACCACCAAAGTTGGCCCTAGTCATGCTAAGGTCGAAACTATGTTATATCAAGTTATGGTCCAATCTATTAATGCCCAGCTAAGGCGCCATTAATGATTTAGAATCAAAAAAATAAGTGATCAATTCATGTTTAGCATTAAGTGCTTACAAGATATAAATCCTATTAGTAAATCAACATGCAAGTCAGTAAACTAGTTTATTGTCATGGAATCAAAAACACTAATCCCCCATAACCCTAGATAATGAAGATTAGTTATGCATGCTCAAGGAAAAAGAAGAACAATCATAGATAGATGAAGAATATAACATATTTAATAAATATAACAAATACAAATACCAATAGTTGATCCAAATCTCCCCCTTGTTGCCCTTCTAGCTCCAAAATTGATCTAAGCTCTGAGAATTTCGTCATAGCAGCCCTAATTTCATTTCTATGCAGTCCAATATGATTTCTAACCTCTCGATACATGTATTTATAATACTAGGTCAACTAGAATTAGGAAATAGCTGATTTCGGCCGAAATTGGCTTGTGATCGACTCCCAGACGCCGGCCTAAGAGCAGGTATACGCCCACTGTGACCTGCTTCTCAAGTCAAGTCACGAGGTACAAAACTCTCTTGTTTTTGGTTCTGTCGACCTGACTCTTGATGCGCGTTACTGAAGGCGTCACGCCCTTTTCAACTCCCCTCCAACTGCTCGTTTTCCTTCATATGAATGTAGATCTCTCAATTCCCTTCGATTTGACATCTTACGAGCCAAAATCGGAGTTAGTATGAGAGAGTTATGCCCTCCGGAAGATCAAACATGCTCCAAGATTCCCAAGAATAATTTTTGGCTCCATTTTTTCCCAAATTCATCTCTTTTTGTTTGAAAAACCTACAAAGAGCCATAAAATACCAAAAGAGTGTAACATGGGGGTATTTGATCAAATACTAACTCAAAGGAGGGATGAAATAGAATAAAGTATGAGTTAAATTGTTGATTTAAGAGGTAAAATGCACCCGCATCAATGATCTTAGAAATAGTTCAAATATTCAATCAATAGTATAGAAATGATTATAAAACTGTCAATAGATTAAACCTACGAATGATAAAATGTATACGAAATGATTGGCCTAGGGCACAAAATATCCTACAATAGCTAGTTTTCATACTTCAAATTTCTTCTATTTTTCTTTGCCATTTCGTGCTAGAATTACTTCACATTTTAGTTTCTGGAATTTTTAATATCAATAAAGGATGTTGTACCCACAAGAATAGAGATGACCTTTCCTTGGATCCTGATTGTCTTCCTCCTCATTGGGTTTTCGATGTAACAAATCCTTTCTTCCAACTCTGGGTTGATTTCCTCGTCCCCTTGGTCTTCAAATTGTCTCAACATATAAAGTTGATCTTAGCTTGGGCACACGAGTCTATGCTCCTCTAATTATTTGGCACAACTCATCCATGCTTCTATCTCTAAGGAAAGCTTGGAAAATTTTGGTCCAGGATTAGCCCTCAGGTTGTTGTGTTCCCTTCAATTTCTTGCATTAGTATTTGTATGTTAGCTATTGTGACAAAAGGAAAGGTTGTCTCCCTTGAACTAATTTTCCCTTCTAATGGTGTCCGGGTTGGCCTCGTTACATGCTGTTAGTTAGTATTAATCCATGTCAGCACATTACCTGTATTTTATATCATTGCGTCTATTTATAACACATGTTCTTCTGTAACTTCCTTTGTAACCATCCCTACTTATATATATTGATCAATAATATGCATGCATAGACATGACAATTACGTAGAATAACATGGTAATCAGTAGGGCCGTTTTTGAGATTTTGGAGGCCCAGGGCGAGAGTAGATATCGAGGCCCTAATTAACAGATATTAAAAAATTGAGTTTTAAAAACGAAAAAATATATAGAAAGATTCCACAATACCCATTTCTAAGTTTTGGGGGCCCTAAGGCGAATGTATACATTACAACCTTAATCAACTAATATTTTTATATATAAAATACAAGTATTAACTTAACTTGTATTTTTATTGTGTCTATAAAAAAAATTCTAATAGAAGCACTAAATTTCATACAAAAAATAACTAAATATTTATTATTTTATATTGAAAAACTAGTATAAAGATAATTCAACAATGTTTTAGATGCAAAGTCATTAGTAGTAGTATATACATCAATATACTCAACCATATTTTTCTCAATACAAAATCTATTTCAACTGATGTAGTCGTTATTGGTATAATTAAGAGAACTCGATAGTAACTAAAACATTTGTATAACAACTACGGCTTATGCATTAAGAGAACTCCACCTTACTGGTCAGCACCATCATGGCCTCCTAACTACATGCCTTCACCATGCCCATATCCCACACAACAAGGATGGGCAGCTCCTTGGTTCCCCAACAATCAACCACCAGCCTCATATAAACCCCATGCACCATCCTCCTAACAAGAACAATCCAAGGCACTTCTCACTGACTCAAGTGACCTCCATCTATCTCAACTCAGTCAAGCTTTTCCAGCTACATCTCTTGCTCAACCCAATGATTGCCAATGGTATATGGACCCGGCTGCGACGTCACACCTCACATCGAACTCAGGTACTCTTGTTCCCCTTTTCAATCAAAGCATGATACGATCTATTTACGTCAGCAACGGTATGACCATTCCAGTCAATGGATCCGGCACCACCACCATCCCCTCACAAAGAAAAGCCTTATCTTTACTCAATGTCTTACACACTTCACATATAATAAAGAACATCATTTCCATTCGTCAATTTACAAGAGATAATAATGTTTCCATCGAGTTTGATGCTTTTGGTATCTTTATCAAGGATCTACAGACTGGGAAGATCATCCTGAGGAGCAACAACACAGGTAAACTGTGCCCACTCATCTTGCCTTCAACTGCCACGCCTCCTTGTGCCCACATTATATTTTCTTCACTAGACAACGGGCATAACCGATTAGGCCACCAAGGCATCCACATCATGCAACATCTACAACAAAAGACTCTTAGTTCTTGTACTCATAAACTAAGCTCCAACTTATGTACTTCCTGCCAAATTAGTAAGCACAAATGTTTGCATTTCTGTGATACTTCTTCTCAAACTCTCTCACCATTCGACATTATCCATAGTGACCTTTAGACCTCTCCAATTCCATATACCAGTGGCTACAAGTATTATATGGTTCTAGTTGATGATTTTTCTCATTATGTTTGGATTTTCCCTCTTAAATATAAGTCAGAAGCATTTTCTAAATTTTTAGAATTCTCCACCTACATTCATACCCAATTTGGCATTCTTATTAAAACTTTTCAGTGTGACCAGGGATGAGAATTTGGTAGCTCGTCTTTCCATCACCTTACCAAAACCAATGGGCTGGAATTCCGTTTCTTGTGTCCTCAAACATCCCCTCAAAATGGGAAAGCCGAACGCATGCTTCGTCGACTCAATGACATCACCCTGACTCTCCTACACCAAGCCTCCATACCCTCACACTTTTGGGTCGAAGCTCTTCATACTGCCACATATCTACATAATATACTTCCCTCTAAACTCCTTAACTTTCGGACCCCAACATCCATCCTTTACCTGAAAAATCCGACATACACCCATCTCCGTACGTTCGGTTGTTTGTGTTTTCCGAACCAATCAGCTAAGAGGCACCACAAGCTCGAACCTCGCTATTCTCGATGCATCTTTCTGGGCTACCCGTCGTAGTTTCGTAGGTACAAATGCTTGGACCTCACCTTAGATATCACATATGTCTCCCATCATGTAACTTTTGATGAATCATCTTTTTCTTATGACACTGTATCTATCCCCAACCACAATACATATTCATTTTTACAACCTGGTACTCCTTCTATTCCCCTTTCCATGTAGGGCACTTTTAAACACCATTCTCCTATTCTAACTCCACCTTCTCCTACAATTTCAATACCCACACAACATACCCCTATCTTCCCTAGCACGCCTCTGTCCAACGCAAACCTTGGCCCTCCTATTACAGTCCCTTCTACTACACCTCCTTCGCCACCACCCCATCGACACCCTATGGTTACCCGATCCCAACACAGCCTCCTATGTCCTCAAAATCGGCTCAATCTTCACTCCACCCACATTTCACCCTTGCCAAGATCTTCACAACTTGCCCTTCGTGATCCTCATTGGTCCGCTTCCATGTGTGATGAGTATCGTCCTCTCATTGAAAATGGGACTTGGAACTTCGCTTAGTGCCCTGCTGACTATCCGGTTATTCAGTGCATGTGGCTATACCGCCACAAGTTCAATACTGACAGGACCCTTCATCGCTGTAAGGCTCGTCTCGTGGTTAATGGTAAAACTCAGTAGGTGGGAATCGATTGTGATGGCATGTTTACCACGTGGTCAAACCCATGACTATTGCACGGTCCTTAGTTTGGCAATTTCTTGTTCTTGGCCAATCCATCAAATGGATGTCAAGAATGCCTTTCTCCATGGCGACCTTGATGAAATGGTCTCCATGTATCAAACCCCAGGCTTCATCGATCCTTCAGCACCACACAAAGTCCGTCGCCTTCGCAAGTCCCTCTACGACCTACAACAAGCTCTGAGGGCTTGGTATTACCGATTTGCACAGTTCATAATTTCTCAGGGTTTTCGTAGTAGCACTTGCGACTCATCTCTGTTCATTTTTCATAAAGGAACTAACTGTGCGTACTTACTCCTTTATTTTGATGACATAGTTTTGGCAGCCTCTTCTACTTGGTTGCTCCGCAACATTATCACATATTTGTCTCAAGAAATCGCCATGTCTGACTTGGGTTCCTTGCACCATTTCCTTGGCATCTCGGTATCACATGACCAGCATGGTTTTTTTTTGTCCCAACAATAATATGCTTGCGATGTACTCATTCGAGCTTCCATGACGAACTATAA
>JAYMSW010003318.1:0-12379 GCA_036897725.1 Erodium texanum | reverse complement strand
ATCATGAACAGCTTCAAGACCATCGACGCCCGCGGCGTCAACGTCCACATCGCCGGCGGAGCCTGCATCACTATTCAGTACGTCACTAATGTGATCATCCACGGCCTCAACATCCATGACTGCAAGCGCACCGGGAACGCCATGGTTCGGAGCTCGCCGACGCATTACGGGTGGAGGACGATTGCTGATGGGGATGGGATCTCCATTTTTGGGTCCAGCCATATTTGGATTGACCACAATTCCTTGTCGAATTGTCCTGATGGGCTCATTGATGCCATTATGGGGTCCACCGCTATCACTATCTCCAACAACTACTTCACTCACCACAACGAGGTAATTGATCTACTTATTTCCTCTTTTTCTAGCCCATCAAATGTGCAATCTCTCCCAGTCCTGGTTGAAAATATCTGAATCAAAATATTAGTCTAATAATAAGTATATCTATAGTTCAAAGTTCAGATTAAAAAGATTCGAATCAAAAGTTTAATTTGTTAACAAAATATTAGTCTAGATATCTATCTATTGATTTAAACTATTACATGAATTAGATTTTAATAGTTTCAAAACGCGAGATTCACGCTTGTTTTGGGTTAGAGTCTCATGATCCATGGTTAAGTTTGATGTTCAATCTAGTTTGCATGTGAGGAATGTCGAAGTCTCGTATAAAAAAGATATGAATTAGCAGGTCAATTTGTATTTAATTGCTGAGCTAAAATGTAATTTTTGACAGGTGATGTTGTTGGGACACAGTGACTCCTACACAAGGGACAAGCAAATGCAAGTTACCATCACCTACAACCATTTTGGTGAGGGTCTTATCCAGAGAATGCCAAGGTATTAAAAAAAAATATTTAGAACCAGTGACCTTACTAGTATAAAAATGCTTATGTTTAATTGTATTAGCATTAACTAAGTAGTGTTCAATTTGGCTGAAGTTTTGTGGTAAATGAACTGAAATCACAGGTGTAGACATGGATATTTCCATGTAGTGAACAATGATTATACTCACTGGGTAATGTATGCAATTGGTGGGAGTGCTAACCCAACCATTAACAGTCAAGGCAACAGATACCTTGCCCCTTCCAACCCTTTTGCCAAGGAGGTATTAACAATTCAAATTTCTTGCAATTCTAGATCAACGATGAATTTGAAATCGAGTTTATGTGATGTTAATTATGATATGATCATCTTCAGGTGACGAAAAGGGTGGAGCCAGCACATAGTAAGTGGAAGCACTGGAACTGGAGATCAGAAGGAGACTTGTTGCTTAACGGAGCCTACTTCATTGCATCAGGCGCTGGAGCTGCATCTAGCTACGCTAAGGCTTCGAGCCTAGGAGCTAAGTCCTCTTCCTTAGTTGATTCCCTTACTTCCACTGCTGGTGCCCTTACATGCCGCCGAGGAAAAACCTGTTAATTCTTTCAAAATCTCAATAACAATAGGAACCAAATCTGAGAACAAGAAAGAAAAAATCAAAACCCAAGAAAAGGAGAAGCATTTCTTTTTTGTTCACCCAATTCTATTTATTGGCAATGCCAAAGCACTAAGTAGCTATGAGTTTGCCAAAGCCAGTCCTAGCCGTTTACTACATGGCTTCTCCTTTGTGTTTGTTTTATACCCTTTTTCTAGGTACAATGCTTCTTTGTACTCTAAAAGGGTCTCAAATGTACATTTCTTTTTTGCTTTGTTGTGTCTCTACAAATGTTTTGATAAGTTCCAATTAGCTTTGGGCATAGTATGTTAAGTTGAGCCCTCTGCCAATGCAGTGAAAGCTTTTGTGTTTGGGTCTATTTTGCTGTAATCTCTCAATTCCTCTTGTTAATCCTTAAGATATATTATTGGAGAGTAAAAATACAGAGATTTTACTAGACTTAATTAAAACAGTTCTAGTCTTGTAGGTTTGTATAGTAATTGTGTTTCTTCTCCAAGTTCTTAAGCTCTTAATTTATTCCAATGCAATCAACTCTTGAGATTTCACATGACATGTCATGATTGATGTTAATATTAATGGCACGTGGGTTGCACGTGAGGATACTTCAAACTCCCACCTACCAAATTTAAGTAGAAAGCTGTGTCACAGTTAAAAGGGTTCAAAATCGAACCGTTGGCACACCCACGCTGTACTCCTCAAAGGGTCTCAAATGTACATTACAATATGTACATGTGCATTGTAAGTGTATCATCAAAAACATCACATGATCTCTTTACTAGGAACAAGAGACTTTCCTTCTTATACATATGAAACATACATTGCCTTGTCTCTCTTCCCTTGGAATATATATAATTTCTTCACTTTGAATCGAAAAAAGAGAGAAAACAAAGCACAATAACATGATTCATAACAACATCCTCAATCTTATCAGAGTACTAACAATGGTGGAACATAATTTGATGCAATATATAGAAAGAAAAGCTCAGAAAGGTGTACCGATTTCACTCCTTGTTTCAGTGGGACTGTACAAAGCAGACCTATTCCTCGGCCTATTCTCCTCCAACTGCTTCACAACTTCATCCATGGAAGGCCTAACCGAAGCAACCGGAGCACAACAACCCATAGCAAGCTTCAATGCTTGAACCAACCCGTCTTCCATGGGACTCCTTATCCCCTTCAAGACCTCCACATCAAAAACCTCCATTGTTGTCTCCTCCAAAACCGCCTCTTTCACTATTGAAGGTAAATCGATATAATCACCGCTTCGCCCGTTCTTCCCAGGCTTCTTCCCAATCAGAATCTCTAGCAAGAGTATGCCAAATGCGTAAACATCTGTCCTTGAATTGCATTTCTTCATTTTTTGAAGCTCCGGTGCTTTGTACCCGTCGGATTTGGCGATTGCCACCATCTCATCAGCAACAGATGGGATCATGACCTTGTCAAGGCCAAACTCAGTGAGCCTGGCCACGAAGAACTCGTCTACAAGCACATTTTTGGATCTTACGTTTCCATGTGTGATGGGTACTTCAAGGCCTGTGTGAAGATATGCGAGTCCTCTGGCTATGCATAGTGCGATCTTGTGTCTTCGGGCCCAGCTCAGAACTGGTTTCCCAACCCTACTTTCTGAATGAAACCAGAACAGACAAAAGGAGAGAAGTGAGTTTCTGAAGTCAAAGCTAATATCTTAATGCACACAATTAGACCAATTAGATAAGCTTAGGATCATCATAGTAATTGGTTTCCATCTTAGTTCAGTCAAAGCACACTCCTTTTACCTTATATTTAACTTAAGTTTTTGGTGAATATATGTGGAATTCGCTTTATATATTCAAAACTTCATTATTCCATAGCTTTATATAAAGGCCATTAATTTCAAGGAACTCTCAACTATTTTTTTTTAAAACTCGGAACTCTCCACTATTAATATCACGATTCCTTCAGAAACTTACGCAATATTTAAGTTGGGTGATCTCACTGAATGATATTTGAATTTTGAACCCATTAGGCCTAAAAGTTCAGTGTTGCTAGATGCTAGAGACTTATGATAAACGAAATTGAATTCCTAAACAACATAATAGGATTGGAATCGGTTCAAACTCTTTATGCAACTGTCAACTATCTAATCCTAACTGTTGAATAAATATAGGAACAAATTGACACTCAAAAGCTAGTCACGTCTTCTAATTATGTTTCTTCCCTACTTAACCAGATTAAACCATACATAAACCACAATTATATAAGCTTAAAATGCATAGAAAAACCCAAAAATTGTTCATACCATGTAAGAGATCATGGAGAGATCTGTTCGGCAGATAATCATAAATGAGAAGCTTCTCTCCTCTCTTCCCCTGATAGAAAGCCCTCAACGGTATCAAATTCTCATTTCGAACCTTCCCCAATTGCCTTATAACTGGTAAGCAAGAACCTCCGTCTTTGCAGCTACCTTCTCTCAACAGCCTCAAAGCAATAGTCCCTCCATCGGTGAGCTTAGCCTTATACACAGTCCCATAGCTTGTCTTCTCCATGACTTGTCCCGTTGCATTCAACACATCGTCTAAAGTCAAATGCTCGCCGCCCTGAAACAATATAAGCTTCCCATCTCCACCACCTCCTCCTCCTCCTCCATCGCCATTCTCATCTTCTTCCCCTTCCTCGAATTCGTCTTCACTATCACCTATACTCTTCTTCTTGTTCTGCATATACCCAATCAGCACAGAAGCAAAAACTACAACCCCAACCATCAAGCTGATCACTATACCAGCAATTGCACCAGGACTCAAATGGGAGCTTCCATTACAGCTTCTCAGAGGTGACCCACAAAGTAAAGGGCTGTTCCCTTCAAAAACCTCTGCACCGTACTTCGATTCCCCAAAAAATGGCAATGGCCCAGTGAAGTGATTGTGTGAAAGATTCAATTTTTCTAGGTTTAATCCAGATAAATCCGCCGGAATCGAACCGGCGAACGCATTGTTCCCGAGATCGAGCTCTTTGAGGCTCCGAAATCGGGTTACGAATTGGGGGAAATCGCCGGAAAATCTATTGTCCCCCAAATCGAGAAACTGCAGATTCCGGCAAGTTGAGTTCGGGAGCGCCGGTTCCGGTAGAGACCCAGAAATGGAGTTCCCGTGAAGCCTCAAGGAGACGAGTTCATCGCATAAGTTCCAAATCGACGGCGGTAAAACTCCGCTGAAGAAATTGTTCCCCAAATCGACATCGGAGAGTGAGGAGCTGTAGCCGAGCTCGAGAGGTATGGTCCCGCTCAGTGAATTGATGTTGAGGTACAGGCTCTGGAGCATGGAGAGCTCGCCGAGCTCTCTGGGGAGAGAGCCGGAGAGATTCGCCGACGGGAGCTGAACCGATTGGAGGCGCAGAGACGGGTCTCTGAAGAGAGAAAGGTTGGTCCTTTGGGGCGAAGAGAGGTCGTCGCAGGGAACAGAAGAGCCGTCGGAGAAGACCCATTTTAGGCCCTTCCATTGACATAGAGGAACCGAGGTGTTCCATGAAGATAGCAGAAAGTTCTCGGCGTTGCCTTGCAGTGAAGCTTTGATTTTTCCCAGAACAAGCTCAACATCCAAGGAAGAAGATGAAGAAACAAGCTCCGGTAGCTTCTCCGATGAAGCTACGATCAGGAAGAAGACAATGTGCAGAAGAGAGTAAAGCTTCGAAACCGCCATGAAAGAAGCAGAGAAAGAGACAGAGAGAGAAGAGAAAGGTGGTGGTGGTGAGTCCTATGAGAGGTTTCTCTTTCTGGGAAAGCTGACACAAAATGTTGACTATAAGGTCAAATTATTAATGGACGGCTCTGATTTGATGAGACGTTTCCGAAACAAAAATCACACGTTTTCCGTAGCGGTTTTAAACCTTGAACCCAGATCTCACCGTCGGATCGTAACGGGGGCGGGGATGTGAGGACTTTTAGATGATCCAACGGTGGAGAGATCGGGGAGAGGTACACCCGGAGAAGTGACAGACAGGATGGGCCAGTATATTATTGTCTTTGTTAGGTTTTATAAATTATAATATCATTCTTTTTACAGCACGCTCGGGTCTTTTCGAGGACAAGTGCACTGTATGTACGGTGAGCTCGCTTCTGTGATAGGACACGTGGCGTAAGAGTGTGAGATCTACTATATCTTGATGTGATTAACGGTGGAAGATGGAGGTGTTTATTGATGGTCATGGTCTTACATGCACGTTATGCTTCTGGATAATTATGTGGGCCCGACTTGTTTGTGGGGCCGGAGAAATATAAATTCCAATACTAATAAGAGTCAAAAGAAGAAACGGTAGGTTTAAATTTGATCATTTGATTATTGGTTGTGTTTTCGATTATATGTAATTTTATATTTATAAAATATATCAGTTAGAATAGTTATTTTTTATTAACAGATAAAGTATAATTTTCAAAATAACAGACAATTCAAATGTAGGTGTGTGACTTTTTTGTGCCTAAGAAAATCTCATAATTCAAATGTAGGAAATAGTTTGATGTTTGAAGAAAGAAACAAAAGGTTTCTTTTCATAAAGAGGAAGATTAGCAATAATAAACAGTGAAAAATTGGTAATGCTTTTTACTTCTCACCTTCCAACTTGTAAAAATGCATGAAAATCAATTGAATTTATTATTTCTTTCACCCTTGATCTCTAATCAGATATTCTCTAACCCTTTTGCTTATACATTTTTCTTCTAGCAAATGATTAATTAGTTTTTGGAAATCAAATATCTTAAAAGATAATGTTTATTTCGATCAAACAAACTCCCCAGTTTATTTCGATCAAACAAACTCCCCAATATGATCAATATAAAGATCGAGCATATATTCAACCTTCTGAAGAGATTGAATTTTTTTTTTTTTATCTCAAGAGATAATGTTTATTTTGATTAACTAGACCAACTCAATAAGATTTATGTAATAATCAAGTAAACACTCAAATCTCTAAAGACATGAGATGATTTTAAGATTTTATCTTAAAAGCCATATAATATTCATTTTGATCAAACATATTAGTCCATTAAAATTAATGTAACGATAAAATAATACTTAAATCTCTTTAAGATAAGATATAATCTTAATAAATGTTTATCTGTCGTGTCATGTGTGTTAAGTATATATACATAAGGTCATAGGTTGTAGAAGAAGACCCATTGTTCTAAACACACATTAAGGTTCAGACATCGTTGTCCTAAAACCAAGAAAATTTAAGAAGCTTTGGACCCTAAAAGCTATTTGGTGTTGGTGCTTATGCTCAGTACATCCCAAATGTCACACATTAAAAGTATGAGCACTATGTTCAATTTGGCTGTTATAAACTTGAAAAAATGGAGGGTTAGGGTTCCATGATAGTGACAGTGACAGAGACATTGGCACCTTTTTCACATATCTTTGTCTGATGAATCCATTTTCAATGTCCAAAAGTGTTTCTGTTCTTGCTTTCTTGCCTTCAGACACTCAAGTCTCTTTAACACTCCACACCCAGCAAGGACCCATCTCCCACCTACTGCTCACTTCACTTCATCTTTTCAAAGAAAATATATTCTCAATTTACTCAAAAATTTCAGCCAGCTCAGAATATATATATAGATAATATGTAAATTTGGGACTAAATTGAACTTAAAAATGCATAAGCTTTAAACTGTTTTGGAACATTTTGTTTTTGATTTAGGTGTATATTTATGTTTTTAGAGTTACAACAACAATGATTTTTTTCTATAAAGAATTTAGGTATAGTTTAAAATAAACGTTGATATCAAATGTAGTTAAGTGAAAAATGTAAGTAATTAGATAAAATTACGTATTGTTATAGTTCTAGGGTACTTATCGGTATGCTCATATATATGTATAATTTGTCATCTTTATTGTATTCATTCAATACAATTCCTATCTACTAATATTGGAGTTTGGTTTTTCCTCCGCTTACACTTTGTTATATCATCCTAATTTATGTTAAAGTCTCACAGTTCACGTGTTATATATGTTTGACACTCCATACCGGCTAGCATATAAGAGGAAGTGTCAAAACCCTCATTGAATATATGTAAATCGTAATACCAACTTAAATAAATCTAAATTTTCACCTATCAATCCGATGTTTATGTGGGTCGGGACTAGATATGTTAAAAATAATACCAACTCAAGACACTCCATAACATGCCTAAGAAGACTCTTAATTACTAATCATGAACCCTAACCATCTTTCTTTTTCAGATTTCACCCATCTTGTTGGTTCTGTTATGTTCCTATCATTCCAAGCAAGGCCATAAATATCATATTGCTCAGTTCTCACAACCACAATATGTGTTTATGCATGCCAAAATAGTATTAAGCACTAATGACTTCAACTGTTTGAGTAACTATCAAGTTGTAGACATCAGGGGACACAGTGATTAAGATCTTGATCTTGCACCAAAAACAGTATTAATTTCTTTCACAAACACTGACATGCTTCAAGAACTAAACAAGCATGACCTATGTTCTTGCTTCTAAATGATTAATGTCAGCTCAAACCCAAATTCAAATTCAAACCCACTATTTGTTTTGAAGACCCAAAGTAAAATGCATCATTGTATTTACATGTTCATGTAAAGTCAATAAAAAAGTTCATAGCTTTTTTCTCTAAAGGAAAAAAGAGGAAGGAATAAAACTTTTTATCAGCACAGAATGATTACTCATCATTTATGCGCCTAATAAAACAAATAATTTAATAAAACTACTCTCTTTTATGGGCCTATGAATAAATGTGATCATCAGCATGATTATGATCTACAACTATATCTATATCACTTAGTTTAATTAAAAGGATAAGGTAAGAAATTACCAATAGTCCCATCGGGCTTCATTGGATAGGCCCATTAGGCTCAGAGAGATAAGCCCATTGGGGTTTATGTATCAGCCCATTGGGCCCAACAAGAGGTTGCTTTGGTTTTGTTGAAGACAAAACGTGGATAGATTCTCTGGCGTGAGGTTTCCGAGGGTAATGGCCTCGAACTTTGAGGTCTGAGCACAATACTTAAAAAAATATTTGGTTTTGCTTGAGATTTAATGAAGCACCAAGGTTATTGTTGAAGTTAAGTTACCTACTACATGAATCATATGTTCACAATCAAATTTCATTAATATTTAGATACTAATAATGCAGAATCTTGCACGTAACTTGAGTTAATTCCATTAATCACATGGTTTAGTAGATGCTCAACTAAAAGCTAATTATGTTAGCAAGATAACAAAGCATATCCTTATTACCATGAGAAATTACCATTTCACCACTGGACTTCCGATCAAAAGACTACAATAAAGATGACAAATTATCCAAATATATAGAATCTGATACCATATAAATTTTAACAACTATGTTACATAAACAAGTTACAAAATCAAGAAAATTTGACATTTTGGCAATGAAAGAGAGCACATGTATGAGCTTGGAAAACCCAACAAATCCCACTTGGGTAAGAAGAGTAATTGATTGATTAAAGAGTGAAATGTGATGTTTTGTCAATGGAGTTTAGTTAAAATATAAATTTGTCAGCTATGAGAGATAGATATGGTGCCTTTACCTTGTTAACAGTGCAGCTTTCTGGGTTTTGTATAATAATTTTGGCCATAGCTGCCTGTTTGGGAAGTAGGAAAACCCAAGTGACAAGTATCAAAGATTCAAACAAAACCAAGAAAAAAAAAAACAGAAAAGAGAGTTCAAAATTGATATTAGAGAAAGCAGAGTTTTATATACACAAATAGAAAGCTCCCACCTTTCAAAAACCACATCGGATTCTTTAAAATAAATATCATTAGTTCACTCTGTATAAACAAAACATCATAAAACCAGACTTAGATACGTGTTAAAACTCGACCGAACTCTAAAACTGAACTTAATAAATAGAGATTTTAGGACTGTAACAATCCATTGTGCCACATTTTAACATGACTCACATCACATGAGGATGGAGTTTGGATTATCTTATGTGAGAAAGAGAATCAAATGTAATGCTACTGTCCTAAATTTCAAAGGGTTTGGCTCAAGTATCAAGAAACAGAACACAGCCTATGTATAATGAGTGACTATGTTTGAGGAAAACTATGCAAGAACACATGGTGCATCAACCTCACAAGACCTATTTGACTAGAAAAAGATTAGGGCACAGAACCGAACCTCGAGGAGGAGCTTATGGTGGTGTCATGGCCCCAAATCTTTAATCTTTAATCCTCAATAGAGTGGAGATGAAGTTAAGTGTTAGGGTGTTACAAGCATGACTTGGTAGAGTTTTAAGATAACAAGAAGAGAAAGAGAAACCCAATGCAAAACCAAGAGAAGTTTGGAATTTGAGGCAAAGTTGGCAATGCCGATGCCGAGGCAATCCTCCTCCAATACCCTCCTCTTCCTCCTCCTCAATCTTCTCTCGTTCTTGGCGTCTGTTATAGCTAACGATGAAGCTCTCGCTCTGCTTTCATGGATTCGCACTTCACCATCAACGTCGTCATCTTCAGCATTCTCTGATTGGAACCCTGAAGACCCAAACCCTTGTAAATGGTCTTACATCACTTGTTCGCCTGAGAACTTTGTGACGGAGATCAGTATCCAGTCTGTCGAGCTGGCTCTTCCCTTCCCTTCGAGTCTTTCATCCCTTCCCTTCCTCCAGAAGCTTGTCATCTCCGATGCTAATCTCACAGGAACAATCCCACATGGTATCAGAACACTTACAGGATTGACAGTTCTGGATGTCAGTTCGAACAGTCTAGTGGGTACTATCCCATCGAGCATCGGGGAGCTCAGGGGGCTCCAGGACTTGATCCTGAACTCCAACCAGCTCACCGGGAAGATCCCGCCGGAGATTGGAGACTGCACGGCCCTCAGAAACCTCATCCTGTTCGATAACTTCTTAAGCGAAAGCCTCCCGAGCGAGCTCGGGAAGCTCCCCTACCTTGAGGCTATAAGAGCAGGAGGGAACAAGGACATTGCCGGAAAGATCCCGGACGAGCTCGGAGATTGCCAGAACCTGACCGTGCTGGGCCTGGCGGATACTAAAATCTCCGGCCCAATACCGGCTTCACTAGGTAAGCTAAGCAAGCTCCAAACACTATCAGTCTACACCACAATGCTTTCCGGCGAGATCCCTCCGGACATAGGTAACTGTTCCGAGCTCATCGATTTGTTTCTATACGAGAATGATCTGTCCGGTCCGTTACCGGCCGAGTTGGGTAAGCTTGAGAAGCTGGAGAAGATGCTGTTATGGCAGAACAACCTCGTCGGACCCATACCCGAGGAAATCGGAAACTGCAAAAGCTTGAAGATCATCGACCTCTCCTTAAACTCTTTCTCCGGAACCATACCTCAATCCTTCGGGTCTCTCTCCAATCTCGAAGAGCTCATGTTGAGTAACAACAACATCTCGGGTTCGATCCCACCGGTTCTCTCGAACGCTACAAAGCTATTGCAGTTACAGGTCGATAGTAACCAGATATCGGGCTCGATCCCGCCGGAGCTCGGGCAGTTAACGGAGCTCACCGTCTTCTTCGCCTGGCAGAACAAGCTTGAAGGAAGCATTCCACCGGCGTTAGCCGGTTGCAGAAGCCTCCAAGCTTTAGATTTGTCACACAATGCGCTCACCGGAACCTTGCCGGCGACTCTGTTTCAGCTTCAGAACCTAACAAAGCTTCTCTTGATTGCTAACGACATCACCGGCCCGATCCCGCCGGAGGTCGGGAATTGCAGCTCTCTTGTCAGGCTAAGGCTCGTCGGGAACAAGATCAACGGGCAGATCCCGAAGGAAATCGGGTTTCTCAACAACCTTAATTTCCTCGACCTGTCTGAAAACAGAATCTCCGGTCCAGTCCCGAGTGAGATCAGTAATTGCAGCGAGCTTCAAATGCTGAACCTGAGCAACAACACGCTTCGAGGCGCATTGCCTAGCTCGTTATCACAACTTCCCGATCTTCAAGTACTCGATGTTTCGGCGAACGGGCTCGTGGGTCCGATCCCGTGGAGCTTAGGTGAGCTCGCTTCACTCAACAGGCTCGTCCTCAGCAGAAACTCGCTCTCCGGACCCATCCCAACCTCTCTGGGAGGCTGCTCAAGCCTCCAATTGATAGACCTCAGCAGCAATGCACTCTCCGGTACCATACCACCAGAGCTCTTCAAGATCCAGGACCTCGACATCGCTCTAAATTTGAGCTGGAACTTGCTCTCCGGGACCATCCCACCGCAAATCTCGGGCCTCAACAAGCTGTCCTCGCTGGACCTTTCCCACAACAACCTCACCGGTGATCTGATGGCACTTTCGGGCCTCGAAAACCTCGTTTCTCTCAACATCTCCCACAACAACTTCACCGGATACCTCCCGGACAGCAAATTGTTCCGGCAGTTGTCAACAACAGAGCTCGCCGGAAACAGAGGATTATGTTCCAACGGTCACGATTCGTGCTTCCTAAGCAATGTCACATCAATGGGTATGATCAGCAACAATAACCTCAACCCAAGAACGCTCAAGCTCATAATCGCTTTACTAATCACCCTCACCGTCGCAATGGCCGTTTTCGGGGTCATCGCGGTGGTGCGAGCCCGGAGATTGACCGGAGACGACAACGATTCAGACCTCGGAAGCTGGTCATCGCCTTGGCAATTCACACCATTCCAGAAACTAAACTTCTCAGTAGACCAAATCCTGAAATGCCTAGTGGAAGCGAACGTGGTCGGAAAAGGATGCTCCGGGATAGTCTACAAAGCCGAGATGGAAAACGGCGAAGTCATTGCGGTGAAGAAGCTCTGGTCAACAAATATGGCCGCCCGACACGATTCCTCTACAAATATCTCTGGAGAGGTTCGCGATTCTTTCTCTGCGGAAGTGAAGACCCTCGGATCGATCCGGCACAAGAACATTGTGAGGTTCTTGGGGAGCTGCAGGAACAAGAACACGAGGCTGCTCATGTACGATTACATGCCTAATGGGAGCTT
>JAYMSW010003317.1:0-12381 GCA_036897725.1 Erodium texanum | reverse complement strand
TAACCCTTGACTCTCTGTCCCCAGGATTGATCAAGCAATGCTCTAACTCCAATTTCTCCATACCCAAATGCGAAATCTGCCAAACGGCTACATAAGACCCATTGGAGTGAAACCCAAAACCCAGAACTCCATTGCTGTTGACGGCACCGGCGTGCCTCTCATCGGTCGTGTAGCGAGTTGGGGAATCGGCTTCACACGCGACGGTGGGAAGCAATTTTATGGATTTGTGCATGAGAGAAAGCTCGTCTGGGTCGGCGAGAGTAGGGCACTGGGTCTGCCAATCGAAAACCTTCACCTCCCATTCCTTGTAAGCATCGGGCACGACATTCTCGGGAAGCTCGATTGGGTTTCCTCCGACGGCGAATTCTGCTCCGTGACCGTCCCATTCGCCGGAAACGTTTCTCGCGAACTCAGACCATGCTGGATAAAAGATCGCGAGAATCGATTGGGTCGGAAAATTTCAATGTTAATCGAAATGGGTTTTTTATTTTGGAGAAGAAGACACTTACCGGAAGATACGGTGTAGGAGGGATCTGAATTCTGGTTTTCGACGCCGGAGATGCGGGTTCTCGGTCCTGCTGAAGAGGATGAGATCGACATTCTAGGGGTGGAGCGAAGTTTGATCAATCTGGAGGATAGATGCTGGTTTTGGGGATTTGGGAGTGGCAAGGATGGTCTGATTTTGGATATTGTTATGCTGTTTCCTGCTAATGCCGCCATTGATGCTCTCTCTTATGCTCGACAGTTGAGGAGAAGGAGAGCGCGCGCACGCGTCAACGGTTTCGGAAGGAGGCGAAACTGAGGAAGAGAACAAGGCTAAGTTATACGTGGGTCGATACTGTATTCTTAACTGGGCCGTGTTATGAAATTAAAATGGGCTCATAAGGATATATCTGCTAGGCCAAATATTTAATTCTAAAATGAAATTGTTTTCTTAACCATTCATTTTCATCCTATCCTATGTAGATATAACAATCCAATTTCAATATATTTAAAGACAGTTTTGATAATGAAATCAAATTAAAACTTGAAGATTAAACGATAGAAATAAGTATTTTTGAGATATTATAAACTGCATAAGTCAAAAGACGAATATTTTTAAATATTTTGATAACTTTCGTCTATTTTATATCATTATAATACGTAAAAATATGAAAATTTTACTATATGTCTGTACATATGTCCGTTAAAATTTTACTCTACAATTATGTCTTAGCGAAGAATCTTTCTTTGGTTGGTGATAATATACCAAGACATATCTTTCAAATTAGGTGAAAATTGTGTTTGGGGACCAAATGGTTTCGCAATCTGGTAGTTAATAGTTCGAATCATGGTCACACTCACATAAGTATATAATTGTTATTTTTATAATCATATGTAGTCAAATCATTCAAATCACCTCCTCTTTTTCCCTCATTTTCCTACACTTTCTAACAAAACAAACAAGAACCCTAAAGAACAACCAAACACACTAACATTAATCAATAATACTTCGGTAAACAAAACCCTAAATCCCTATGAACTATTACATAAACCTAACTTCGTAATACACCAACACATGTAGAATACAAACAACAACAGCTTTCACCAATGATACACAAATCATAGAGAATAGACTATCATCGAAATATATTACTTGCAGAGCTTGCACGACCAACAGCAACACCACAAATATGGCAATCAACACTTTGTCTTTGAGAGTAAATGTCCAATCCTTGTCGCGAAAACAAAAATATAGCATGAAGTCCTCGACATTGATATCATCTTTATTATCCATGTTAAGTGATCGCAAAACCAACTTGTCATGTTAAGATGGTGATCAGTAAAAGAATCGAGATTTAAAAAATACAATAAATATTTACAAAAATCTTAATATATGTACAATAAATAAGGTTAATTTGTTCGAAATATAAATTATATACGAAACAAACTATTAAAAATAATATACCTTGGATATAGTTCTTCAGAAGGGGCCGTGAGTGGTCGAAGGATGAGAAGAGTTTCAAATTTCAATGGTCGATATCACTAACGATGCATGCATATATGTATATGTAAGTTTTTAACTAGTTAAAGTTGGATTCGGACAACCACTTAAACTAGTTTGTTGAAAACCTTATTTTACATGTATAAGTAAACTTACACTAGTTGACTAATTTGATTTCAGACATTGTCTTACTTTCTTATTAATTGGAACTAGTTTGCTCGGTCAAGTACTACTTTTAGAAAGTTCAAATCCTAATAGGAAGAGGAGTTAATGATTAAGTTATAATTTATCACATGACACTTAGTTTGAGGAATTATATCAACAAACTATATTTTTGATGTTCTAAAAAAAAACTATATCTATTTTTTTATAAGATAAAAAGATATATATGATTACAAGGCAATAATCCTCACAAATCTAGATTTGATGGGAACAAAATTTATGTAGCTCATTGCTTTAAACTTAACAACTAGAACCTAAATTATATTACATGCGCAATTAATTCATTCGAAACTGGCAGCTAAACTCAGACAAAACTGTTCCATAAATCCAGACAAGCTGACGTCAATACCAGACAAAACTAACTCATTATTAACTAAAAACATAAAAAAAAAAAAAACTAAAACAGATTAAGGTCTACTATACTCGAGCACTCCTTATGGATGGAAAAGCTGGACGACTGATGCATACTTTTTTTTTTTGAAATTAAGATTGTCACAACTCGAATCGTAATTACTTGATCATTAGTCGAGTTTTTAACATATTACGCGTAACCGACACTATTCATGAGACGTGGGCAGACTATTATTGGGTTCATTCATGTGGTTCTAGAACATATGACTTGGTCAACGCACAAGCCAAATATAATATACTGTATACAATACACTATACGTATACATGTATCTCAATCTTCATTTTCTAACAAAAACAACAGCACCGACACTTTCCGCGGGAAATCCTAAATTAACGTGGCATTGTCTGAGTTCTTTGTTGGGCCCACCTTCCTTCCCATGTTAAGGCTTTTTGTTTGTCCGTATCAATTTTTTTTTCCTTTTCACTTTCATGTTCTTTTCTACAAACATATATTTTAAATGTTACATAAAATATTATTATTTGTAATATGTTTGTTTCAAATTTAAGTTATGAATCGCCTATTGATACACATTTTTGCATGTTAGGTTGGTGTGTTTAATTAATGCCGCTCAAAGGTTGGTACATTTTCTCCACCGACAACTTACACAAATAAAATTGTGTATGGATCGAAAAAATCGATATCAATCTAAATTATGTGGGTTGAATGGTTCAGTTTATTTCGAAATAAAACATGTTAAATTGAAAATTTTAAATGTTGTCTTTTTTTTATAGGGGTCACCCGGATCCTTAAACCATATTACAATTTAAATCTGTCCATCCAAAACACATCATCTTTTTTTTTGAGTGTCTAAATTTATGTACAATGTGAAGTCCAATTTGTTAATTTGTTTGCCCTTGTACCCAAATATTAAGAAACAACAGTAATGCAATTCAAGATTATTATTACAAATGATTAATCTTAATCGTGTATTTATAAGTCATAAACGTGAATAAAAGACGTAGAAAATTATTAAAGTGTATTTAATCAAGGCATGCCATGTAAGAAGGGAAGATATGAACATCTCAGACATTACTTCACTAACACTTATTTCTTTCTCGTAAATAAAGAAAAATCAAATAATTATACATTAAAATTAAAAAAATATATATCACACAAGAAATGTTTCGTTTCTCACGAGTTCTTCCCTATCTATCAACCACATTGCATAATCAATCAACCTTTACCTAATTACAGACATATTAATTTTAATTAAACAACGTAAACAAAAACAACAAATCAAGAGAATCCATACAAAAATCTATCAAATTGCTCTGAATCGTGAATTGGGCATTTCTTCAATTTTCGAAGCCAGATCAATCGAGCCCCATCTCTGAGATCAATACACCAAATGTGCTCTGCTCCCAGTGTTGAAACCCTTAGCGTGATCGAGAGGAGTGTACTTACAAGTTTTAGGAAGACCCACATTCTGCGACCCGGAGAGCTTTCGGATCTCAGATCTGACCTTGAACAGGACGTGGTTCAAGCTTCCCTTGTTCTGGAAGCCGAGGACCTTCGAATCAGCTTCGTTCATCTCCAGATCTTGCGCGAAGGTTGGTTTCCGGGAGAGAATCCATGACCAGCCCCAATTCCACCATTTCTTAATCGAGCTCGCGGTGTACTCTCCCATGGAGGATACAGATCTGGATCTGTAGAAACTGGTCCATGAGGCCGAAGACGATGGGTACGCGGTTTTGAGCTGGTTGAGCGAGAGAGACGAGAGTCTCCGGCGCAAGCCGGCGGCGGGACCGGAGGCCGGAGGGTCGGCGGATTTCGAGACCGGGAGCGATCCGGAGCCTCGCTTCTGGAAGCTGTTGACGATCGAGCTCATGGCTGCGAAGGAGAGAAGCTGTGGGAGAGAAGGAGAAGGAAAGTGTTTTGGAATTGGAATGAGAATTGGAAATGGTCACAGCTATATCACAGGCTGTTTTAATGCCATTTGTGGTGATGAGGTGGATGATTATGATTTGGGACCATTTTCTTTCATTTTCTTTTGTGGGGCTTGCTGTTTGGTTCTCGGGAAAATATAATTGAAGGCGTGGTAATTTTTTTATTTTTTGGTTGGAGGATTCGAAGTGATTTAAGTATTAACTGAGCTGGATGTTAATGAATACAAGGTAATGCTAGCTTGCTGGTTACAGTCATTTAAGATATTAGATATTCTTTTGTTTTGATTCTAAAACTGGTATTTTATTTTAAAGAAATTAATATTCTTAAGCCTTACATCATATATTACTTTGTAATCAAGGCACAATTTATTTATTTTTAATGAAAATGGCTCAGTTTTTTTTACTCTTAACGATAAAAAAACTGCTTTATAGTATGTAATTCTTAATTCTGTTTACTTCAAAAAAAAAAAAAACTTTTTTGACATTTTGAGTACCAGTCAAACCAAGCCAACCATAGATGACAACCGTTGAAGTTGGCGGCGAAGAAGAGTCCATTTCTCTATGTGGTCTTCTCATTTTGAATGTTAATTTGTATGTTGTTCTCAGGTTCTAATCATTTTTGAAAACTAATAATTTTGTAAATTTAATTTTACTTTTTTGTTGCTTTTTGACCGAGTGATATCTGTACGTAACACAATCATCGTGACAATAATTTGAACGGATAAATAAAAATCTAAACTTAATGTTAAACTCGTTTTTTTAATTCATTTTGTGTGTGAAATATGGTAAATTGAACATCATACTCAAATCTTGGGTTACATATTTTTTATTTAGAATAAAATAACATAAAAGGGTAGAAAATGAATTAAATCTAATAATATATATCAAAATCTCATCTCATCTAAATACTTAAATAACAGATAAAAGTTAGTATTTTTTACAAATACAAGACGCCAATTAATATACTGTGTTATTGTTAATTATCACTATATAAAAATATTGGGACAAGTTCCCAAATTTATGTGTGAAAACCCAACTCAAAATTGTGTGTTGCTTAGCTGGACAAGCACCGTATATTTGAGTTGTGTGTCTAGGAACTAATCATGGCCAGCTACGAAGCTTTTGGAATATGTAGGAAAAGAAAGGTACTAAAACAAGACAAGTTCACAATAACAAGACTCTTGTTAATTGCTTGCTGGATCCAATTACAAATAAATATATGAATAAACTTGATGAGCTGACCAATAATTTCGACGAATATTACCCATCACATGCAATTCATTATTCCACCAAGAATGTTTATATGATGAGCACATCGCATAGAATATTAGAAATAACCTTTTTGATCACATACAAAAATCAGAAGTTTATTGTATCAAAAAAAAAATCAGAAGTTTATTATTGTTATTATTATTTTTGGGAAAATAAATAAATTGATTTATATTAAAAATGGGCTGAGAAATGTCTTAGTGTCCTAGGTCGGAATGAAATCTTATATCCGGGCTCAAAATAGTAAGTTTCGGTCACATGATCCTTGGTTAGCTAAGAGTGAACCATTATGTCGAGCCCAGTCTGTGGGGTAGGGCCCAAAAAAATGTCCAGGTTTCTGGGCCCAAATAGGGCCCAAAATCAATTACTGGATATGGACTGCCTTAGCTCCTCTCTCCATTTTCTCTGTTTCTCGCTCCGTCCACAGTTCCAGATCTTGCCACTGCCAGAAACAGACAGTAGCCAAATCGAGTTCACTCAAGTCACAGAGAGACTCAGAAGCCGAGCTTGCTTCTTTCGTCTCCAATGGAGTATAGAAAAGTCAGAGATCAGGTCCCTATCTCTACCAATTCCATGTTCTGATGCTAAATCTAACTCAGAATCTGAATTTCAACTCCACCCTTGCGTAATTTTGCAGGATAATGATCCCGATGCCGGAACCGGTGATCTTGAAAGCTTACGAGGAAAACCTATCTCAACCGGTATGAATTGTTGAATTTCTTTTCGGTTTCCAGATTGAATGCTTGTCCTCACTGTTCGTACTGCTGATCTTGCAGTTGCTGTGAATAATGTGGTTCAGTGGAAGCGCAAGTAAGAGCTCTACTTCAATTCTTCAGTGTTTCTGCCCTAGTTATATGAGTGAAGATGACAATAGAGGATATGGAGTAATTTAATTTGTATATCAGTGGTTTTTATTTGTTTATTTTTATTTTTGTGCTGGTTGAATTAGGTCAATTGTTACACTTGCATTGACCTTTCTTACGAGTTCACAAGCAATACTCATTGTCTGGTCTAAGAGAGCTGGGAAGTACGAGTACAGTGTGACAACTGCAAATTTCTTGGTAATTCGGGATCAAATTGTTGTTATTGTGAGTGGTGTTTTGGTAGGTTTTAACTTGAATTTTTGATCCGTATGTAGGTGGAGACTTTGAAATGTGCACTATCACTTGCAGCATTGGCAAGAATATGGAAAAATGAAGGGGTTAATGATGATAACAGGTTAGCTTTCAAATGCTTATAGTAGCCTGTTAAGGTTTTGATATATTGGCGTGAAATTCTGTTTTTTTTTTTGGTTGGTAAACTGTAAATTGTTAGAGGATTGATTATTGATTTGAAGTATCTGGTCTCAAATCCAAATGCTTTGTGTTGGGATGGAGTTATAGAATTGCAGGGTAAGGTCATTGTGATAGATGCAATGAAAAGATTTCCTGCTTTTGGCATTGGCAGTTTGCACTAATTTTTAAGTAATCATATTTAGTAAAAGTATTGTAAAAATTTAGGTTGATCTGCTAGGTGCTGTTCTTGACTTCATGTTACATACTAGTTCAGCCATGATTGATTGTACTTAGAAATTAATGAGTGTCTCAAGTTCATTTTCTTGTTGCATATATAAAGCAGTGGCTTTAACTTAAGCATTTTACAATTTGTCTTTCTTATATATTTCCTACTATTGCATTAGGTTGAGTACAACACTGGATGAAGTGATTGTTTATCCCATTCCTGCAATACTTTACCTTGTAAAAAATCTGCTCCAGGTTGGCACCAATAGTGATTCACTCCTTTCCTTTTCAATTTTTGTGAGTAATACCATCTTGTTTCCCGCAATTTGATTGTATTTACTTCTCACTTGTGTCTGTCAGTATTACATCTTTGCATATGTGGATGCTCCGGGCTATCAGATTCTGAAGAATTTCAATATCATAAGTACCGGTATTTTATACCGAATTATACTCAAGAAAAAGTAAGTCCCTTTCTATGGACTATTTCCTCCAATGTGAATATTTTCGGAAGACCGTTAACATGTTTGTTGATATATGAAATGGTTATGTTAATATCTTTTTACATCAAGTTTTCTTAGGTGCTTTTCAATATTTTTAGAATGCTCATGTTTTTTTAAACGATGATTAAAATGAAGACTACCCTTTCTTTTTCTTTTAGTTCTGTCTGTGTTCTCAATCACAATTTATGTGTACCTTAGGAAAAGCGTCAAGATTATGAGTAAATAAGGATGGAAGATGCTTTCATATTGTAATCAAGTAAAACAGGGAATTAGCTGTTTACTTGAGCTGGATTAAGTAAAAAGCCATTACATGTTACAGCTAAAGATCATCTCTAAAAATTGAACTTTATCGAGATTCTTATGAAAATTTGTATACTTTTGTTTCAGATTAAGTGAAATTCAATGGGCGGCTTTTATTCTATTATGTGCTGGGTGCACCACTGCACAACTTAACACCAAGTAAGAATGATCACCACCATAATTCACTGTTTCTTTCAGCATAAATCATTACCTGTCTTATGGTGTTTATGCATGATGGTTTTTGTGGTGTTGTCATTGATTAGACTGGTACCTCAAAATATGTTGAATGTATTAGATATACAGCTCATACTGTAATCAAGTAATTTAACTAAAGTTTTTTGAGCTGTTAGAGTATGGTTCATGCTATTAGGAAATCCAAATGCCACTTCATATAAAGGCTGTTCATGCATGAGGTTCTCACCAGTATGGGGTTTGGGAAACTATTTGCACAGGTTACCCTTGCATTTCAGAAAAACTATTTGCTTGACTTGATTACAGAGGACCATGAGCGTGCACTTAAGGCATAGGTTTAGGTGTTGAGGTTATTAGAGTATCTAATAAGTAATAAATTTAGGGTATTCTTTCTCTCTAGTCTCTCTCCTTTCTCTTTAACCTTTCACTTTTCTGTCTGATTCTAGAGTTCCTTGGGATTGTTCTACATGATAACTAGAACCAGTGACCTTTAGGTCACAAGACAACAACCTTACTATTGTGCACTCTTTATGCAGTTGATATATCAAACTTGAAATGTTTACCCAGTATCTTTATTTTAAATTTGAACATGATGGTGATGTAATTTACTGGCTATACCTTTTAAAATGACTTTTTTTTTTTTTTGCAGTTCTGATCAAGTTCTACAAACACCTCTTCAAGGGTGGATTATGGCAATTGTGAGTTTTTTTAAGCTTGTATTTCTAAAATTGAATGGACACACAAAAGGGGATCATCTAGCTTAAGGTTGCTTGTTAGCACAATGTAACAAATGGTAATATATTTGCAGGTAATGGCACTTTTGAGTGGTTTTGCTGGAGTCTACACTGAGGTAAACTTTTTGAGTACACATTTTACACTCCAATATTGTAGAACTCCAATATGTGTTTAAATGCTTACCGCATTCAAGACAACTTCATCAGATTCTTGTTTAGTTTAATGGTTTACAGTTCCCCTAAAATGCTTTGGAAGACATTGGCCAACTATGTCTTCAGGGCTCTACTGAATGAAAAAAAAAAAGTCAAATCTTAACTTGTGGTCTAGAAGTTCATTTCTACTAATAAGTTTGCTCGTCCTCTTGGCAGGCTATAATTAAAAAGCGCCCTTCCAGAAACATAAATGTGCAGAACTTCTGGTTGTATATATTTGGGATGGCTTTCAATGCAGTTGCAATACTGATTCAAGATTTTGATGCAGTCACAAACAAGTAAGTTTTCTCTCTGTTTAGGTGCTACTACCATTGACAATGTGTTTGTTCTTCTTTTTCATCTCGGTATTTGTTGTTCAGTAGATTCATTCATTCCCTTGAAATATAAATCCATTTGTCTTCCCTTGTAATTTACAATTATTCTTTTAATGTGTAGGGGTTTCTTCCATGGTTATTCATTGATAACAACCCTCATGATTATCAATCATGCACTCAGGTATCTTAAATATGTTTCTTTCTCACCTTAACCAAACTATACATGATATCGTGTTTCCTTGCTTCATTTTCTACTTTTCAATAGATATTGCTCCTCTGGATATTAGGATTATCTCAAGTAAATTGAGTTTGATACTAAATTTTATGATTAGCTGAGAATATTTTAGAACATGTGAATTTATTTAGCGAGTATCTCAAGACACTATGGATTGCACGTTCATTATTGAATTCTTCTATTCTGCTATACCAAATATTCTGCTTTCAACTAATAAGCATGCTTATTGTTTGAGTACAGTGGAATTGCTGTTTCTATGGTGATGAAGTATGCTAACAACATTGTGAAGGTAAGACATGAAACATCACTTTTCACTCAACACTTCATTTATCTGTAGGCTTGATTCATATATACGTGTACCTATGTTGTGGAAGGATCCCTATGCATTGCTCATATATGACAACAATCATCAATGGTGGGAATAGCTCGAGTTTTGTTATGCTAGAATTTCACAAACAATCTGTATAGTTCAAACAAGAAAGGGCTGGACCAGTCTTTGGCTGGAGAGTACAGAACGGCCATTTTGAATTTAGATTCACCATCATGGACATAACAGAGTTGTTAGGATTCTAGGCAAAAGAAGAAGAAGAAGAAAATGAATACAGTTCACTTTCCTGCCATATAAATAAAGTTTTGAGTACTGATCTAGCCTCTCAAAAATGTGCAGGTGTACTCTACTTCAGTTGCAATGCTTCTTACAGCAGTTGTTTCTGTGTTCCTATTCCAATTCCATCTTTCCCTGGCTTTCTTCCTTGGCTCCACGTAAGTAACCTCTATTCACATACTGTACTGGATTTCAATAACATTACCTGATTGCATATACACACTTTCTCCGGTATGCAAGACTAGCATAAACATGGAGTGGATTGGACTAACACTCATCAAATTTCATTTAGTCGTTTACCATAAAACAAAAATCTTGGGAACTTGATAATTTAATCAGTGGCTACATTTTTTTGTTGTTGCTTACTCATGTTCTTGACACATGCAATGCAAAGGAATAGGATTTATATACCTTGAGACATAACATTGATCTTGTTTTGTTGTGCTTGCAGAGTTGTCTCTGTTTCAATATACCTGCATTCAATTGGAAAGCTACAAAGATAGTGCCCGAGGCGGTCTTGCTGTTAATTTGAAGGTCCCAGAATATTTTTGGCATTCACTTCATTATCTTCAAATTCCCAATACAAAGTATAAGAATAGATATCTAGTAAGTTTTTTTTGGCTCTCACGAGTCATGACCAAGTCAATATTAATGTGTACTCAAAAATTGTTGTTCAATTAGGTTTTGTTTTGACTCAACTGATTTGGTTCCTTGTACACGTACCGGATAGTATCCTTACCAATAGATTGAACAATTCTGATTCATGCTGTCAAGTTTTATAATATTTGTATCTTTACCGAACCTTAAACGTGTTAATGCAGCAATACTTGTATTTCCATTTTGGATAGCTATTTTTAGCTACTATCATATGTTTTTAGTTCCTTGAAAAGCAATTGAGTATGCTTAGTAGAAAAGCCTACCAATAGAACCAATCTTAAAGGCTCAGTGTCTAAGAAAACAAATCAACACTTGACTTAAAAGCATCACAAACACCAAAATCCAAACCTTATATAAACCACAACCCTTCTCCTTAATATCTCACTCACTCACAGATCAAGAAAATGGCTTTCTCAAAATTTATGATCTCTCTCATCTTCTTCTCTGCTTCTCTCTTCCTCTGCTCCGCCCTTCCTCGTGAGTTCTCAATCGTGGGTTACTCACCGGAGCATTTGACTTCCATGGACAAGCTCGCCGACCTCTTCGAGTCTTGGATGGCAAGGCACGCCAAGATGTACAACTCCATCGAAGAGAAGCTCCACAGGTTCGAGATTTTCGTAGACAACTTGAAGCACATAGACGAGAGGAACAAGGAGGCCACGAGCTACTGGCTTGGGCTCAACGAGTTCGCAGACATGAGCCATGAAGAGTTCAAGAGCAATTACTTGGGCTTGAAGAAACCCGAGTTCCCCACAAGAGAGTCCGCCGAAGAAGACTTCATATACAGAGATGTAGTAGATCTTCCCAAGTCCGTTGATTGGAGGAAGAAAGGCGCCGTCACTCCCGTCAAGAACCAAGGCTCTTGTGGTAAGTACAAAAAAAACAATGTCTTTACAATCAGATCGGATCAGACAAAACTCATTGATTCTAATGATAATGAGACAGAACTGATTGATTCTAATGATAATGATGTACAGGGAGTTGTTGGGCATTCTCGACCGTTGCAGCAGTGGAGGGTATCAACCAGATAGTGACAAAGAACCTAACGGCATTATCAGAACAAGAACTGATAGATTGTGACACAAGTTTCAACAGCGGCTGCAATGGCGGCCTCATGGATTATGCATTCGAGTTCATCATCAAAAATGGCGGACTCCACAGAGAAGACGATTACCCCTACCTCATGGAGGAAGGAACCTGTGAAGAGAAGAGGGTACATAGTACATACACATCTCAAGCTCTATAACTAATCAATGACACATCTTGATTTTGTTTCTCTTTATAACAAATATTGTTGATTTCAGGGAGAAGTAGAGGTAGTGACCATTAATGGCTAACAACCCGCGCCCCAAAAACACGA
>JAYMSW010003316.1:0-12385 GCA_036897725.1 Erodium texanum | reverse complement strand
TTCCTAGCCGTACCGGCTCGCCATATATACCAGTCAACCTTATCTCTTCACTATCACCTTGCTTGAACAACATATCCATATGATTTTTTGAATAGCTAGTGATACACACTTCCTTTTTTTTCTTTCAAAGAACAACCAACCTGCCTCCCGATCCTATTGTCTCCACCCTGAAAGCCCCATCATACACTAGTCCACACCGAAGTCTTTCGATTTGGAATGAGTACTCCGAGTCTCACTTAGAAAAATAATATTGAGTTGCTGCAAGGCCACACATTATTAAGGAACTGAATCGTTCGGGGTCGACCTAAACCCCGACAGTTCCAAGCCAATATCGACATTATGTCCGGTCGGACTCCTTCATGGAGTCCGCCGATCCTAAGTTTGAATTGTCTACCTCTGATTCTCCTTATCTACCTGCCCCTCGCCCTGCTTCCCCAACCCTTTATCTCCCTTCTGAGTTTGACCAAGTCTTTTTCGCTTCGGGTCAGCCCTCCACAAATTCACTGAGTCACTACAGGATATCCCCTCCCTCCTAACCTCCTCATTCCCTCGCCCATCTCCATAAGCCAGCAGCCTTAGAATTCGACCACCATCAAACCCCTCCCCCCCTCCCTGCTCACACTACCCGCTCTCCCATGATATGAACTTGCCCCCTCATATCCCGACTTTCCTTTCCCATCGTCGCCCACATCTTCCCATAACCATTTTGAGCTCCCTAGAAACTTATGAGCTCGAGGTTGAACCCGTATCCACACCCTGAAAGGCTTGGCCACCGCTTCGAGATCCAGACCCTCGTATTGGACACACGACCTTTCACCATGCCCCATAACACCACAGATAAAACAAAATGTGTGAACTCTTTCATATTTGAAAGTAACCCAACCATTCGAACCATCTGGTTTCAATACTTGTAACCTTCTCTTCAACGAATTTTTGATCATAAAGCTCACACGGATCCTCAAAAAATCCCTCCATGCCCCTTTAAAATTGTTCGGATCCGACATGATATATCTCCCTAGCTTGTTGCCCATAATCTCCAATGTGCCTTCACGAGCCAGACCTGGTCACACGTCGTGAATCTGAACCTACATGTCGAGCTTCTCAAAAACCACATCCCTCGGGGCAGTACCTAGTAACAACCTTTTTATCAGAAGTTGCATTATATTAAAGGACCAAGGACTCCCTTCGATCACCCTCACCATATCTCTCTCACATCCAAATTGAAATAGGTACAAATTCGGTTCGAGCTCCCGAATAAACACCCTCCGCCCCGACTTCCACACCCTGCCAGAGTATGTTGCATAACCTTGAAATCTGCTGCCCTATTGGACATAAAAGACCCCACCAAATACCATCAATCATCGCCTCCCTCCACCTCCACTGCTGGCGGGACCGGTGCCATCACCGACTCCTCTTTCTTCTCCACCTCCGCCTCCAACTGGATCTTCTCTTAGTGAGAGGCCACATCGTCAAGCCCTTCCATATGTTGATCCTCATTCTCCTTTCTGACCCCAAATTTCAATCGTTGCACCACCGATTAACAAAAACGAACAATGCGTCGACAAACCCTAGCAGAAACTCACACTCGCACACAACGTGACTTTCTCACGAGAGAAGCTTTAAAAATAATCATTGTTTTTTTAATGAACCTTGTGATTTTATTGATATGATGCTATAAAAAGACACATTAGCCACCGAGCCTGATGCAATAATGAGCCACACTTAGTCGTTGATTTATGAAAACTGTAGTAGAGCGGGGCAAGGGCAAGTCCAATGTTGCACCGGTGTTAGTGTTGTCACGTCGAATCCGGTAGGGTTAGTGCGTGGTCTGAGTACTGGTGCTGGAAGAAAACAAGGCCAATAATGCACCGGTGTTTTGCAACAATGGTGTGAAGAGAGAAAGAGAGAGGAGAGTTCTGATTGGCGGAAGAAACGTTGAGTCTTGTCTACACGTTGTTGGCATTGATACCCCGCAGAGTGGCGTTACCAGGACAACACTAGTACCAACCAATGCTAACGCATTGCTAACATCGGTATTAACGTGCTAACACAGATCGGCACCCACGTTACACTTGCCCTTATATATGGGATGGAAGGATATAGCTATATATGTGTGTGCTTTTGAGGATTCAAAGGCCAGAGTCTTGATTCATTCTCACGTGCTTGTAAATAGATATACAATTGGCACATTGATCACAGCTCAAGAATTGCACAATGGACTCAATTCCAAACACCTCTTTTTGCTTGTTCACAAAATTTAAACCACTTTTTTTACATGGATGTAAATATAGGTGTATACCAATCGAGTCGGGTTTATGATTATTGAGGCTAGACTTGATTTAAAAAGAAATTATGTAGTTCGGGCACGAATGAGTCTAAAATGTTAAGTACGCATTTGGCTCGAAAAAAAAAAGATTTATTTTGTTTTCTTATAAATATTTAACAAAAAATTGATTAAAATCATAAAATTTTCATAAAATGTTTCCTTAAATATATATCAATACACAAAAAATTTAAAAAAAAAAACAAATGATAGGGAAATAGTAGTTTAAATTTAAATTTAAACTTATTATATTAAATAATATAATATACACAATCAAACAAATTATAAACAATTCAGATTGTCTCACTGCTAAAAATTGAAAGATTAAACTTATACCCATGTACAATACATAAAAACGAAATGAATTTGAATCACTCAAATTATACGATTACAACCTTATCTATTGAACTTATGACCGGGATATATAATCATAATTAGAAATGAGAGGGGAAGATTTGGACAGGCCCTAGACGGAAAGATGGAGAGGGGTTGACAAATCTATTGTGCTTGTTGTGTGGTAGGTTCGACAGTGATAGCATTTTGACTTTGTTCTAGAAATCTTAAACATTAAGACAAGAATAGTTTACTCAACAGAAAAAAAAATACAGGTGTTACGAAAAGAGTGAAAAGGAAAAGAAAGTGGGGTGAGAGAGGCTCGAACTCTCGACCTCAGGATCACTCTATGCTATGAGACCTACGCGCTAGCCAACTGCGCCACCACCCCATGTGGAAAACTACTTTTAGACAATGTATTAATATAATTGGGGAAAAAGGATTTGAGATATTTCTGGGAGAAAACTCCCGCCAAAGACAGAGTGGTCGGAGTGGGTGGGCCTGACAGCCCAATAACCAGAGAATAAATCCCCTATCTTCTTTTGTAGAAAGCCCATCTACTGGCCCAGTGTTTTTCACTGTTCGTAGTAGTAGCATTTATGGCAGCACTTCCGTTGAGCGAAAAAGTGCAGCAACGTAAACGCGTACGGGCAAGGAAACGAATAAAGGGTCAGTGTTGTCGAATTCCAGTTCAGATCCGCCAGTTGGTCGAGCAATGGAAGTGGAATTGAAAGAGATGCTGGACGATCTCCAATCCCTCAAGCGATCGATACCCGATGCTCCTAATCGAGCTTCGATTGATAAGGTATTGTTACTCCACTAGCTCTGTATATACGTATGTATTGCATGTGTGTACTGTCTCTCGTTACTATCGAAGTCGTTTGGATCTAACGCCGAATTTCGAAATTGGCCTAGTTTGAGTTCTGCTCAATTTGATTTCCGTCTGGATTACTTGAAGAATGAAAAAAATAGGGGCGAAATTTGGGATGTTCTATCGAACTGAAATGAGAAGTGGCTGTAAAATGGTTGATCATTTTTTGTAATTCAGTAACTGAGTGTTCACTTCTTTTTGTTTGTTCAAACGGATCTTTGGTTGCTCATTGCTGATTTAATTATCTTACGGTGATGCGACATTCAATTACTATTTTCTGTCAGTTTGTTGTTTTCTTTCTGTTCTTGCCTTTTTTTGTTGATTTCAAATTGGTGGAAACCCAAAGACCTTAAATTGTTTGGTTCACCATTTAATTGATTATCTTGAGGACTTAATGAATAGCAAGTGTGAGGGGATTAAGCATCTTGCAAACATATTCTTGTCTGGTTGCTGACAGAATTCGCATTTTCTTCTTCGAAATTGGAACTCTTTTTTATGATATCTAACCACAATGTCATTTGTATGTTGTGCCCTGTAGCTGCAATTGCGCATGGAACATCTCATGAGTCTTGCCAAATCAACCGCTGTTAGGCGTTCTAAAGTCAAGGTACTACCTCAGCTGTTTGTGGTTTCTTTAGCTTATTCTTTTTCGTTCATGGTAGAGTGGTTTCATTTTGGTTCATGATAAATTTACAAAGCATGCTTTGAATATCATGATGACAGGATATGAGTGCTGAGGTGGTAGATAGCAACCCTTACAGTAGGCTTATGGCACTCCAAAGGATGGGCATTGTGGAGAACTATGAGAGAATACGGGAATTCTCAGTTGCTATTGTTGTCTGTATTTATCTCCTCTTCTATGTTCCTTTCATTAGCAATAAATTGCGATTCAATTTGACAAAAAAAGTATAGACATATTGCAAATTTTATAATTTCACTGGATATTATGCATGTTGGTTATGCCATCCTTCAAATGGTATTGTGCATACCATATTCCTTTTGCAATTGTTGCATCATAAAATTCAGCTATATTTTCTATAGCATAGTCAAGATGATGCAAAGTGATCCACTTTATTATTTTGGGGAAGCCCCAAGAAATGGGCTATAATCATTGACCATAGTCATCCCTTGTTTTATTATAACATGTCGCTCCTTTGTATTAGGCAACTAGGCATGTACAATGATATTTGCAAAATGAAGAAAAATGTTTAGCCATATAGTACTCTTCCTTTAAATTACAAGCGTAGCATTCCTCAAAGATTCTACCACCATGTATAGAGTATCTTGTTTACGATCTTCTTCTGTAATTCATTACTTTTCTTTCTCACTTTATGTCGTTATTTCAATTGGTTATCCTCATGAAATCACAGGGAATTGGTGGCGTAGGCAGTGTTGCGGCTGAGATGTTAACTAGGTGTGGCATAGGTCGCCTTGTGTTGTATGATTATGACAAAGTGGAGATAGCTAACATGAATAGGCTATTTTTTCGCCCAGAGCAGGTATTCATTTTCACATTGTAACTTTTCATGACCAGTTCTCAGACATAAATTCCAGCACTTTTCGAACAATTCTGGGAACCTCATTGAGATTATCTTGGCTGCCAAATGGGCAATAATTTAACTTTCCACCCTTTAATATTTACCAGATATCAACATGTTTGTTATCTTTTACGTTCCAGTATTCTTACCCATTAACCTGTGCATGTCTTAGGCTGGTATGACAAAGACTGACGCAGCTGTTCAGACCCTTTCAGACATAAATCCTGATGTTGTACTTGAGGTATATTTTTGAGTATTCATTTACAGTAATGCCACTACCATTTATTTTAAGAATTGATGAATAATATAGTTTCTTGTTAACAGCAGGAAGTCCTCATATTGGTACACTGTCTAGACACTAGGATTAGCACAAATCAACTTACACTGTCTGAACAGGAATAACCATAATAGTCACTTTTATTGCAATATCTGGCTTGTCACGTTACACTTTTATACTAGAAGTGAATAATATACTTTTTACATTTAAAGATTCTGAATTATGGGATTCCTTAATAAACAGGTAGTTAGGATTAGCACACATCAACTTATGGTTATTCCTGTTCAGTTTTGGCATTACCATTTTTTTATCTGCGCCCCCTTAAAGATATCAGTTTCCTATTTGTGTAGAGCTATACACTGAACATCACAACTGTGGAAGGTTTTGAAACATTTATGTCAAGCTTAAAAAATAAATCATTTCGCCCAAGTAAAGAGGGCAGTAGAGTGGATCTTGTTTTAAGCTGTGTGGATAATTATGAAGCAAGGATGGTTGTGAACCAGGTAAAAAGAACTGTTCTCTTGACTGGAAGTTTGCACAAAATATCTTAGTTTTCATCTTTTAACTTTTTAATGAATACGAATCTACAGGCTTGCAATGAGTTGAACCAAACATGGATGGAGTCAGGTAAGAAACTTGGTTCTTGCTCAGTATTCCATTTAGCTTGTCAATTTTGAAGCTTATGTATTTGGAGCTGTTCTACAAAAAGTTTATATAAGCACAAGATGTCGAATAATATCCATAAATGGCACAATTTGTATCATCATTTACTGACCATCCAATAGACTAATGCATTAGAGCTAATCGCTATGTGATGCATGTTATTAATTTACTAGCGCTATCTTAAATAGCCTGGATTCTATTTCACTTGCCTTTTTTGAGGTGAAAGTCAAATGCAACCATAAGTTGGTTTGCACCACCTTATACCTTATTGCTTTGACTGTCAAAGAATTTCTGGCACCCCGTTACAAAAATAAATAAATATTAGTTCCAGACCTTTGACACACAAATATAAGAAGTTGAATCAGTAAAGCTGTCCTGTTAGGTTACAGAAGTTCCTCAGCTTTGTGTTTCAATGGTAGGATTGGTGCTGCTTTCATAAATGTTTTTTAAACATATTCTTAGCGAAGGAGTTCATTTCATAATTGTCTTGCCAGGTGTGTCGGAGGATGCTGTTTCAGGTCATATACAGTGGCTGATTCCAGGAGAAACTGCCTGTTTTGCTTGTGCGCCTCCTCTGGTATGCTCAGTCTTCTTCTTTTTTTGTGGACTTGGGTGATGATGTGGAGTGTTTTACAGTCTAGGTTTTTTAGTCTCAATGTAGCTTTGATTTGCTAAATTGTATCTATGTAGGACACCTTGATGGACTAAACAATAATCTTATGCGATAACCAGTTAAAACAATAACATGCTTTTAAGTTGTAACTTGGGAATGATGTAGACATTTCTTTTTCTTTGTAGGTCGTAGCATCTGGGATTGATGAGCGTACCCTGAAGAGGGAGGGAGTTTGTGCTGCATCTTTACCTACTACAATGGTATGAGTTTGTCTAGTCAGTTCTCTTTTTTGCTGCTCTCTTCGACAGAGAACGTACATATGTGTACTGTAGTACAACACTCTTATAGAAAATGAATACAAACTAACAGGTTGAACCAAAAAAAAAAAAAAACTTATTTGTGCATATGCAGTTACATGGGATTTGAATAGTTGACCGTGTTTGTAAGGTACTGTGAAGCATGTACACTTATCCCTAGCAACTGCATTTTGATATTAGATGATGTGAAATCAAAATTTCAGGGAGTTGTTGCTGGGCTTCTAGTTCAAAATACACTAAAGTTCCTCCTAAAATTTGGGCAAGTCTCCCCCTATTTGGTAAGTTCAGAATGTTACTTAACACACACACACACACACCAGTTCTGTTATAATGTTAGTATTTGCGGGTGTATTTTCTGATTTTTTTCTTCTTAAATTGCCTTCTTTGTTTACATTTAGGGATATAATTCTCTCAAGGATTTCTTCCCAACCATGGAAATGAGGCCAAACCCCCAGTGTTCTAATACGGCTTGTATGGAGCGGCAGGTATTGGCTTAGATCTGTAACATTGATTTACTAGCCATTCATGTCACGAAAACTATATGCATTTCAGGTAATTTGGTTACCCATTATAATAATGGAACCAATATTTTGTGCAGAAAGAATATATGATGGCAAAGCCAGCTCGGGATGCTGCAGCTAAAGCCAAGATGGAGGCAGAGGCATCTGTAGTTGCTGAAACCCCACTTCATGATGATAATGAATGGAACATAAGGTACTTTCATAACATTGGGGGTACACATATCCCTTGACTCATATATATGTTAAGAGGAAAAAACCACCTATTTCTTTCGTCAAATGTTTTTTGTATCAATGCGTTTTTTCTTATGGATGGTTACTGTTTACTAAATTAAATTGAAAAGAAGGTGGGTAACAAGCATATCATGATAGAACTCCAGAGTCTAAAAACTGATGCATTATGTGACATGTAAACAGTTAGTGTCTTAGAACTATTTTGTAATTCAAAAGCAATTGTTTATTTGGTCTTTTGAGCTATTAAGTTGATTGCATTTGTTCTGTCATTTGCCTTCAGTGTTGTTGATGATAGTGAGCCTGAGGTTACAGCTGCCACAAGTTCAGGTGATCTTCAACCTTTATGCTTTGATTTCATGCCATTGTGCTTTAGCCCAAATACACAGTATCTATTCAATATTCTGGTTTATGAATGCTTTAGATTATGTTTCTCCGTTCTCCCATGTATATTTAGAAGGATGCTGCTCCCTGTTCTATAGGCATTTACAGATAAATTTCATGAATCATTGGTGAAGTATTCTAAAGACATGATGTCTACATGAAACTCATCTATGCACATATATGGGGACAGTGGATATAACTGTATATATCCCCCATACAACTGTTAGGGTCAGATGCTTCTAGTTTTTGCATAAATTCATATTCTTCCATCTGATGACCGTTGCAAATTAATATATTCCTTGGCACCAGATACTCTTCCAGAAGGTCTAACTCACGAGCTCCCAAGTGCGGATGAGTTTCAGAAGTCCCCTGCTGCTGAAACAACAGTTACATCTGTGGATGACCTTGAAGAACTCCGGAAGCAACTTGAAGCCCTCAATGCTGACTGATTTTGTACTCTGATATCCATCTAGCTCATAGCAAAGCAGAAGCATCAAACACACAAGCATGTTCCATTCAGTTAATGCCCCTTGTGGGTAAATAATCCCAAAATCAACTTGTTTTACATTACTAGCCAGAGATAATCCAACAACGATCTCTTGTTCATTGGATTTTGTATGACATTATGTCTCATTTTGGTGTAGTTTTTCATGATATGACCGTTTCCTAGCATAATATTGACCAAAGACCAAGGGTTATCTGTCCAATTGGTCAAACATTTGAATTTGGGTTTTGAGAGTATGGATCAAGTCCAAACAGATACTCAACTTCTTATTTCTCTTCCCACCTCCTCTCTATCCAACCCTTGTGGAGGTCAAGAATTTAGTGCTTTTTTCTATACACGGGAACCCATTTCTTGTTTGATACATCAATCTTTAAAAAAAATACTTTAAGAATCAAAATTGGTTGGTGCTTCCTTGCTTTTACATAACCAAGGTCTTGATCCCAAATTGCTCCAGTGCAAAAATATTGACCGAAGAGGAATGATGATCATAACAAGGAGATACAAACTTTCAGCTCAACCATATATTGCCAATGCTTTGGAACAAACTCGCTGGGGATGTGGCGAATCAAACATGGTAAATTCCAAAAATATGATTGTATACAGCTATGAAAAGTCTCAATTCGACAGTTACATATGTTACAGCACAACAGTAAGCAACGAGCTCATTTATCATTTAATGAAGAGCACTGTATCCAGTTTCAACCAAAAAATCAATAGAGGATAGAACTCTAGGGCTCCTCAAACTTGATCAAAATCTGGTTCATCCGCGGTTGATGTTTCCTGACCTGCAATAGCAAAAACACCAAAAAGATTATATCGACACATATCGTACCCAAGTTGGTGACGCCAACTGCTACTAATCAAGAAATGGAAAGGTTTCTCAAGCCAAGTTGAAACCCAGCCAAGTTTTACATAGGCTCGGGAAAAACTTGGTAGAAGAAAATAGCTTAGACTTGCATACCAGACTAGACTAGAGGATTACAAAATGGCTTACCTTTACACCAGCCATTGACAATAACTTGTGAGAAGCAGCATACATCACGTCTGACTTTTTAAACCTCTTCTCCACAAAGTAAACAACTTCAGACACACCCGACTGCAAGAAACAAGATGACTTTGATTATTTAAATTCTTAGTCATAAAAAGTTGTGTCGAAGGTTAAGAAAGGGATGAAAATTAGTACGAGGTATCTAGCCATGGTCTAATCAATTCGTGTAGTTATCTTTGGAGACAAGGTATCTAGAAAGGCACTTAGTTGTCACTTCTCTCAGTTACACTAGGTAACTCTCTTTGCATGCTATTGAGCATAATTTGCATAGAAACAAGATAGTTTTAGTACAATATATATCATGAGAGAACGTGGTCCAAACCTGAATAATTATCTTGGCACACTCATTGCAAGGGAACATGGTTACATAAAGCCTCTGAAAAATCAGAAAGATACTATGTTCTCTTAGGCATTTAATCAAGGGGAAACTTTAACCAAATCCAGAAGAGTAGAAAGAACCTGTCCAGCAGCAGAAGCGTGATTTGTGTTTAGTATAGCATTGACTTCAGCATGACAAACATAGCTACAACAGAAGATACGATATATACATCATATGTTGGGAAAATATCACATATATCAAGATAAAATTAGCCAAGTAAAAACTAATGTTTGATGAGGTGTCAAGTTGGTGGGAAGTGATAACTTCATCAATGCACTAGAAGAAATACCAGACAAAAACATATGTGACTAGATTAAGTCATAAATGAAAAAAAAAATTCTTTAAAGAGAAACCTATATTGCAGAAGTAGAATAACAGATTCAAAACCAATAGTCATTCAGAGTTCATTAGGATGCAGCACTCACGGATATTTTGTCTCTAGAGGATTCCCAGTTTGGGATTGCTGAAACAAAAGAGGAGAACACAGTTATGGATTTCGGTCCATTTATTCCTTGAAAGATTTTAGAAATTTGATTAATATTAAAGACCACCTTTGCCCAAGGGAGCTTGTCATCTGAACAACCTCTTGGAAATCCATTATAGCCAATGCCTGACAAAAAAAATTGCATTTCACTACAATTCTACAGTTTGTGGTTCATCTTGTTCCCCTGAGATATTCTCAAGGAAAAAGTAAATACTAGAATCACTGAAAAGAAAAGAGAAGGAAACACTTGCGTCTGGGTTGTCCTTACCAAGTATAATACCATCCTGACTCACTAAGCATGCACCAACCTACAAAATCAATGAAGAGTAGGAAAATGTTAGTTCTCACACAACAGGCAAACTAGCAAATTACCCCGTAGAACTTGAACATACAATTATAATCTGTAAACATTACCAACACATTTCAGCAGATACCCTCTAAAGATATTAATCAAATATAGCCACTAAATTACATTAGCACACGCATTAGAATCCAATATATAACCTGCCTGTTAGGATCCTTGGACCGCTCTGCGGATAAAAATGCAATTGCCATAAAGTAATCATCCCATGACAGATACCTGCATTGATATAAAACCAAGATTTTACATCTACAGTAACAAATAAGTGGAAAACTCAAAGTATATATGGAAATATTCATAAAAAAACATCCATATAAAATGTTAAATGTTACAGAAGACACCCCGGAACTAACATAAGTAGTGGAAGTAAAGTACTAATTTTCTATTACCATCTCCGTGCCACCTCAATTACCACCGGAAAAGGAAAGAGAAGAAAGATGGAAAGAAGGAATGACGGTAGAGAAGAATGGAAAGAATTAAGAATAAGTATTTTGAAAATCAATTATAGGATTATTTAGAAATAGTATCTTTGAGTTTCCATAGTTATAGAGATTAAAATCTCTAGTATTTCCTTTTACTAGTTGTAGCTGGTGTATTTAAGGGTACGTCATAATCGAATAAAGCACCAGAAAATCATAGTTAAAATTGATCCCTCTTGATCACTTAGAAGAATAACTTCGATCTAATCACTTTAAGGACCGACTACCCATATCCAGGGCCAAGGACCGTAACAGATTGGTATCAGAGCCTGAGGATATGGGGGAAAGGTTCTTGCGAGAGAAGTCCAAGGAGTTCATGAGTTCCTACCAAGAGGACAAGACAAAAACCGATGCGAAGTTGCAAGCTATACTTGCCCAATTGCAACAGCTCACTAGTTTGTTGCAGCGGGGCCACGGAGAGAAGCAACAAGGCAAGGTAAGTCACACAAACGAGCTACCAACAAATCTGCTTGTGATGGAGGAGCCAGCCAGTGAGGGGCTGGGAGCGACGGGTGTAGTGTCCTGCTACACTAAACTTGAGTTTACTAAGTTTAATGGTAGCAAGGATCCGAAGGTGTGGGGTAGTAGGTATGAGAACTTTTTCTTGCACCAAAAGACAAGCAAGGAGGAGAAGGATCGCCAAGACTTTACTTGACAAATCTTCAAATATTTTGACCGAGATCGGCCGCAATCTCGAAGGGCGGGATGATGTTACCATCTCCGTACCACCTCAACTACCACCAGAAAAGAAAAGAGAAGATAGATGGAAAGAAGGAACAGCGGTAGAGAAGAACGGAAAGCAATAAGAATAAGTATTTTGAGAATCAATTATAGCATTATCTAGAAATAGTATCTTTGAATTTCCATAGTTGTAGAGATTGATATCTCCAGTATTTCCTTTTACTAGTTGTGTCTGGTGTATTTAAAAGGTACATCATAATCCAATAAAGCATCAGAAAACATTAGTTAAAACTTATCCCTCTCGGTCACTTACAAGAACACGTCTATTCAATCACTTTAAGGACTCATTACTCATATCCAGAGCCAAGGACCGTAATAGA
>JAYMSW010003315.1:0-12387 GCA_036897725.1 Erodium texanum | reverse complement strand
GACTGGGGCCCCGGCGGCGGTCCTGATCTCATCGTCGATGACGGCGGTGACGTCACCCTCCTCATCCACGAGGGCGTCAAGGCCGAGGAGATCTTCGCCAAGAACGGCACCCTCCCCGACCCTAACTCCACAGACAATGCCGAGTTCCAAATCGTCCTCTCCATTATCCGCGAGGGCTTGAAGATCGATCCCAAGAAGTACCACAAGATGAAGGAGAGATTGGTCGGCGTCTCGGAGGAGACCACCACCGGCGTCAAGAGGCTCTACCAGATGATGGAGAACGGCACCTTGTTGTTCCCTGCCATCAATGTCAACGACTCTGTCACCAAGAGCAAGGTACGTTCCCTCAGATCTGTCAGGATCTTGTTCGTTTGGTCAAGCTTGTAGAGATCTTATTGGTACTGATTTACCCTAACTGTTTGATTCAGTAAAACTAGAGTGTGTTTGTCACTAGATTTGATTAATCCGAACTGATTTTGGATATTGAATTTGATCTGAACTACTCTGTAAATAGTAGTGTTTTGCACAATTGAATGTTTTCAGAACTTTAGCTTGTTTTGTTTTCTGAGAAAATTAATGAGAATGGAAAATGAGAAACATATTATTTTCAGCTTACACTTGCAAAATCCGGACCTTTTGATTTTTCTGTGTGAATTTAACTATTTTATGTTCACTATTTTCATTTTTCTGAGACGTGATCTTATTATAATAATTTGGACTGTCGAGTGAGTTCTATGATAGTTCTTTTGAACTTACTATGTAGGGTTAATGCATACTTGTTTTTCTTTCACAATTTAATGATTGGAAACCGTATTGAGAAACATTACAGAAATTGCATCTAATAATGTCTTGTATCTTCCTTTCCAGTTTGACAACTTGTATGGTTGCCGTCACTCTCTCCCTGATGGTCTGATGAGAGCAACTGATGTCATGATTGCTGGCAAGGTCGCTGTTGTCTGTGGATATGGAGATGTAGGAAAGGGCTGTGCTGCAGCACTCAAGCAAGCTGGTGCTCGTGTGATTGTGACTGAGATAGATCCTATATGTGCCCTCCAGGCTCTCATGGAAGGTCTCCAAGTCCTTTGCCTTGAGGATGTTGTCTCTGAGGCTGATATCTTTGTCACCACCACGGGTAACAAAGACATCATCATGCTGAGCGACATGAGGAAGATGAAGAACAATGCAATTGTTTGCAACATTGGTCACTTTGACAATGAGATTGACATGCATGGGCTCGAGACATTCCCCGGAGTGAAGCGCATCACAATCAAGCCCCAGACAGACAGATGGGTATTCCCCGACACCAAGACTGGCATCATTGTGTTGGCTGAGGGTAGGCTCATGAATTTGGGTTGTGCCACCGGCCACCCCAGCTTCGTGATGTCATGCTCATTCACTAACCAGGTGATTGCCCAGCTCGAGCTGTGGAAGGAGAGGTCCTCAGGCCAGTATGAGAAGAAGGTGTATGTCTTGCCCAAGCATCTTGATGAGAAGGTTGCTGCACTCCACCTTGGCAAGCTTGGTGCCAAGCTCACCAAGCTCTCCAAGGCGCAAGCTGACTACATCAGTGTGCCTGTTGAGGGTCCCTACAAGCCTGCTCACTACAGGTACTGAGCAGAGGCGGGTTGGTATCTTGCTGAAGGAGTCTATTTTGGGTTTTCAGACGTGATCTTAGGAGTATGTGTTTGTTGGGTAGGTTTGAATTTGGGATGTGTTCTGTAACTCTAGCACTAGTCTTCCTTCTGCCTTTGAACAACAAAATTGAAGGAGATAGTTTGTTTCACTCTCTTAGCATTATCATATTCTAATTTTATAGTTTCCTCCTAGTTTGGTGTCAACTGCACTGGCATATCAAGTTCAAAATGCTACTGGCAAAATCTTCACCATTATATCCATAATCTTAAGCTTACTCACCGCTTACAGAGTATCCACTGACATGAAGCATTTAGGTCAGCAATCCTCACTGCCATTTCCTATTACAGATTGGGAAGGTTGCTCCATATATGACCAAGTCAACATATCACTTATCAGAAAATGTATTCCACCACTGGTGTAGTTGCTTCATATCCTATGTTCAGCTTCTAAGTCATGATGTTTTTTCATGCTCTAACTACTGGAGAACAAACACATCTCTAGCTACAAAAACGAAAAATCAACCATGGCATAAGCGGACACCCACAATGAAACGAAACCACTACTGTCAACACCCCAACATCGAAACTTAAACCCCCCTTTATTTTTTTATTTTTAATTTTCACAGAGACACATCGTCCAAAGGAGACTTCATATCAGTAACAAGCTCCAAAACCTTAATCCTTGACGGGCTTAGAAGCCAGCCCATCACAAGCCGAAAGAACAGGCCCACAAGCTTTAGCTTCTAATGCAGACTCAATTTGAAACGACTCTTCAGCCGAAAAGACCAAATTGGGAAACTAGGGGTGCGAATCTATCCATCTCCCGAGGATGCCGATCCACCTTCCATCGCCTCTTTCACTTCCCGAAGAGATGAACCAACGTTGGAGGGATCATGCCTCGAATTGGAGACCACAACTCCATCTAGAACCGGTCGAACACCAGACGACACCGGCTCTGAAACAACAGCATCGACCTCCCTAGAAATGGAATCCCTGGAAGCCCGCAGTGAAGAAGAAGCAACCCGAGCCGGCAAGGAAACACCCACCAGCGGAGTAGCCACCTAGTCGACCCCGACCTAGCAACCGGAACCATCGTCGCTGAGCCCGTAAACTCATCGAGATAGCACGACGCAAACGGAGAGGAGTGAACCACAACCTCGGACAACACCGGAACAGAAGCCACAGAACCCAAAAACTCATCGAGATAGCCCGACCCAAACATAGAAGAATGAACCACCTCATCAGATGATACTAGAAGGCCGAGAGAATCTCTATACAGATAAGACCCAACACAACTGATTTTAGACGGGACGAAAGACTGCAACACATCCTTGAAAGTCTGGCCCCCCGAGGCTAACCTAGGAACCAAGGAAGCAAGGGTGACACCAAATGAAGATGGTTGTGCAAAAAGTTTGGGTCAAAGCTTCTGGATAACAAAATCAACCACCAATCTACACCCTATTAACACCCAACATGTCTGCAAGATATGGCTCTTGCCGCTTCAGACTGGTGCCGGAAAAGCGCGAATCCGGACCGTTTGCCTGACTTTAGAAAAATCCTCGCGAGGAAGGAGCCTTCAACTTCACCAGGACCTGAGAGAAACGAGGAAAACCAAGAGGGAGAAGAAAAAGATGGCATATTGCCAAAGAAGAGTGGAACACCACCTAAGCCGGGAGAAGGGAGGGGAAGCTTATTATGAATTATGTGATTACGATTCTAGTATTAGTCGAGTTTATGATATGAAATTGTCTCCTTTACTTGGGGTATCAATTTTTCAAAATCACACATTATGCATCGTGTACTCGGGATGAGGTCTGGGGAAAGGTAATCTAACAAACGCTTGAGGTAGGAAAGGGTGTGAGGATTGACGCTAGCGCACCGACAAAAGCCTCACATTTGGAATTAGTATTTGCATAATAAAAAATAAGGCCTTTAATTTCTCCAATCGACTGAATCAGAAGCTTTCTTACACAAAAAGGAAAAATCAAGCATGGTGAACTTTCTTCTTTATGAACTCATAAAGGAACAAGGAACAAATTGTTTTCATATATGAAATTATAATAGCCAAATGCATATGATTATGACTAGGAAATACAAGGTTTTGACTTTTGACTTAAAATGCGTTCTTACTTATACTTGTATATACTTGTTAAAAGAAAGGAGACATTTTTATGAACTTTTGATTTGAACCCTGTTTAGCCATATATATTATCAGCTTTTCCAATTTGATTGATCATTGCATATGGCAAGCATATGCATGAGTTTTTCATGAGTTAAAGCATGTTCAACCGGGTTTGTGAATAGTATGGCAGAAAGTCGCTGATACCATTCTCCTTGTATATATCATGTTATATATTCACTACAATATCGAGGCTAAGCATGGAATTTTCTCGCTTAGATTTTTGGTCTTTGTTTGTCATTGCACTTTGCATTTAGCACTTTTTTTTAGTTTATTTCAGTCAGTAATGTATTCATTTTGCATCTTTTATCGCTTTCCAATAACCTGGGACGCCAATCTCCACCTACAGAGTATTATATCGTGAGGTTTATCTTGACATTTTATCTTATTATGCATTGTTTACTTTCTGCTTTCCTTGGGCTTATATGCGCTTTTGTTCGTTTTTTCTCTTTTCTTTTCTCCAACGGGTTGAGAAGGGTTTAAATGTGGATGGTTTGATGAGTATGCAACTCATAGGAATTTTCATGCCTTGATACCTCACATTTAAGCCTATTTCTCTCTTAGAAAAGCATATTTTTAGGTTAGTTTTAACAACCTTAACATGGTTGATATTACTTCTTCCTCTTATTCCTTTATAGGTACCTAGACAGAGTGTCAAAGAACACCGCGGGGAGAACATCAGAGTGCCATGGAGTACTTAGAGCATAGTCCGTTCGCACTGGTGAGCAGTGCTTCCTTCAACAAGGCAGTTGAGCCAACTCGACACATGTCGACATCCGTCAACGTGCCTATCGAAGTCGAGCCCGGATATTTCAGCCAAGTGTAGGCTATCATTGGACAACATATTTTGGAGGACACATCGAAGCCACCACGGGATCTCGACACACGTCGGAGGGTCATCAATACATTCATCAAGTTATCACCTCGACTTTTGTTGACAAATCGTCGACATGTCCGACGAGATTGTGCAGACTTTAGTCTATATAATGATCACTTGGCCGAGAGTGAGAGGAGGTTCCATTTTGGAAGCAATTTTTTGTATCCTTTGAGAGAGCTGAGCCAGTAGGGCTTGATTGGAGCTTTCTCTACCCACCAGGAGGAATTCTAGCCTTCAAGAGAAAAGAGGAAAAGTAGATTACAAGGAAACAACACCAAATTGATGTAGGTGTTGGAGAGGAAGAAGAGAGAAGTTGGTGCATCCTTGGGGATCCAATCCCAAGCTTGGGTTCTAATTTTCTTCCATTCCATTTTGTTTCTCTATTTTCCTTACATCCATGTGTTGAATGTCCCAATCTTGATGTCCTTAAGTTGATTGCGGTTAAATGGGTTTCAATCTCATGGTTTTCATGACTTGTGAAAGTTTGAAGCTTTATGTTGTGTTCATGGTTCATGCATGATGTTGATGATAATTATGAGTGACGAATGCTAGATGTTGACATGGGATGCTTGATTCTCATATGAATTGTCTTATTGTGCTTCAAAGTATGTTGATTTTATCGTCTTGAGCTAGATATTGTCAATATGCTATGTTGTGAACCTTTATGTTGTGTTATTGCTAATTGAAAGCGAGTCCCCTTGAGTTTGATGAATGCTGATAATAATGATTTATATATTATAATCGAGTGAGCTATTGTTATTGATTCATATGGATTTTTGTGATATTTCTCCATGAGCTTGGGATGGAAGAGGTGGCGGGTTGACTTGACACCCAAACTTGACATATCTTTCATATCTGGGTTTATGCATCATATATTCATGTTTTCATCATGTAGGTGTGGATATATGTTTGTGTTAATCTATGGTGATTTAGCAGTACTACTTTTGGACTATATTTTCTAGAGTGATTGCTTTACCTCTTACATGAAATCTATTTTCTAGCCATACCTTGCATCTATGAGATGACCCCAGTTGAAATGTAGATCAAAGACCAATTTGGGAATCGACAACTCCTAGAGAGTGGATCGGTGGGAGTGGCACACCGTTTGTCTAGATTGTTACGGAGTCTCATAATGGTCCACGAGGCTAACTCTCTAGTTAATCCTTGTGGATGTATGTTTGATGATTGACGTATCATCCACCAGAGACCCGTGAGGATGGATATATACATAGATTAATCATTTTTACTCCTCCAAAATTTTCATTCTCGTACTTTCTTGCATTGGTGGTCTACTATTTCTTCCATTTTTATTTACCTCTTGTGTCGGTTGCTCCACAAGTAACCCACCCCTTTCCTGTTTTTCTTATATGATCGCTCCATTCTGCTGATTGTCGAGCCATCTCGTGCGTTGACCAGTTTTTGCATGTGTTGCATTCGTGCATTTGAGCGCTAACATTATCTCTTTACTTTGCTTGTTCACGCACACACTCACATCCACACACTTCACTCATGACATATCTCCGCTTTCTGCTTGTACATAGCTAAATTAGGGTAGTGACAACCTTAGTCTAGGGTAGCTTAGGACTACCTTACACTTGAGCTCCCTGTGGGATCGACCATTACTTTTACTGTAAACTATATTGCTTGTTGACCATGTACGGTTTTGTGCGATACCTTGACACATATCTGATTTCATTTTATTATATTATATTGCATACCCATCTTCTAGAGAGTCGCGGTTTCGTTCCGAACAATGATTTATAGGTCAAATCCCGAAGATTTGACTAAAGTTAATGCCTTAGACATTTTTTTACATATGAAAATGTAGCCACATGATTATGGTCAATTTTGATGACTAAATATGGGTTCCAGAAGTGATCTATGTGTGAAAATGGCAATGATATGTGTATCATTGACACAATATTTATCCTAAAGGTTGAGAAATGTTTCTCAAATCTAACCTTGAGTAAGGGAAAGGTTAACACTATTATGAATGCTATAAATACGATTGAGGGATCCGGAAGAGCTACCATATTAGTGAATTTTTTTTTAATAGAAATAAGCACTCATTTCTCAAATCTAACCTTTAGTAAGGGAAATGTTAACACTAGTATGAATGCTATAAATACGATTGAGGGATCCAGAAAAGCTACCATATTAGTGAAAATTTTGAACAGAATTAAGCACTTATAATGTTTATGCAAAATAGATTCAGGAGAAATCTACTTAGTGTTAAAGATTCGTTATAATTAGTATCATATTGAGACCACAAATAAGACCGAGTTTCTTAGTGTCACTTGATGTGATTAGAATGAAAAGTGGTTGCTCGAGGACGGTCTTCTGGCATACGTGCAACATGGTGAGCTTACTAGCTTGGGAGTTCGAGGACGCATGATCGACGTTCGCTCTTGGTTAGAGGCTCAGTCCTCCACCCTCCTTTCTGTTTTTTTGTTATTTTGTGAGACGGTAGCTTTTTTTCTCTTCTTCACCCTCTCCTTTAGAGGCTCGTCGGGCTTCTCCTCTTCTTTTTGGGTCCTGTGAGTGATTGTTCTGGATTTAGGATCGAGGTTGACCGTCACCGCTCTGTTTTTGGGAGGGCACGGATTGCTCAATCCCTCTGGGGCCAGAGGATTTACTCGGGCATGGTCTCTTATGTCACTGTTCACTAGTCCAGCTCGAGGAGACCCCGGTTATGCCTCCTCTTAGGGGGTGAAGCTGTGTTTCCTTTTTGTATCAGACTCTTATTTGGGCTTGTGGTTTCTTCCCTGGAAACCTCTTCCCTTTTTTCTAATGCATTTATCTTCTTTCTAATAAAAAAAATGAAAAGTGGGTGCTGAAAAACTAAATGTTCTGCATAATTATAATAAATGACCATAAGATCATTTGGAGCTTACACTATATTGAACTAGGAGTTCAATAATCCCAATGTTTTATATTTTGACATAATCATCTTGATCATCCAAGATCAACAATGGTGCATAAAACTATTAATAATTCATATTGACAATAATTGAAGAACTAGAAGATTCTGTTGTCAATGTAATATTTAATGAGAATATATATGATCATATTTATTTTACAAGTATTGATTGAGGATAATTTTTTTTAATATCTCATTAAGTCAATTCGCTTTTGATAATGTTGGAATCATTAGTCCCTAAAGGATGAGATGTTGACTATTCAGTTTGCGTGCTTTAATTTTGGTGAGACAATGTTTTCACATCTATGCGAAAAGAGAAGGCCTCCTGAAGTAAGGCGTGAAATTTATGTGAAAATGATATTTGTGTCTCATCAGATCCATATGCATCACAACATGTACGTGAAGTATGTAAGATCATACATTTGCAAAACATTGTAGAAGATATGCCAGATGCCTTTATAAAGATAACTGGATCATATATAGATCATATCAACCTACCTGTGAAAAATAAAGTTATTGTGAAGCATGAGTTGACTCTTTTAATACAAGCTAGAAGAATGTGAGGGCAGTTGGACCAAAACGTATTGATCCCAAAAGGGGGGTGGGGCGGGAAGAATCGCATGAATTTTAATCTTGATGTGAATAAGAGAATCTTCATTATTAAAGTAAGTACCGACAGGACAATCGATTCCAAAAGAATCAACGGTTTCAGTCGAACCAGCATTTCATACTGAGAATGATTTTCTTCCCAAAGTTAGTTCCAAAAGAAAAGCGGTTCCAACTGAACCATTAGTTCTAGAAGAACAAAGAAATGAGTAAATGCATATGAGCTATTCTCACATAATGAGAATCATGGATCGAAGATCGGTTACCATTGATAAAGTTTAGGCATTTGTAGTGGAAAATAAAATGGCAAATGATTTTGATATTAAACCACTTGGTTGTCAAAAATATGATTGACTAATATGGGAAAAATCAACTCCACCAGAATCGATTTCATCGGCAGAATGTCAAATATTTAGAATCACCAGAAGATGTTATAACAACTGAATATAAATGAGTACTCATAAGGAAAATAAATGAGAAAAACAAATTTTCTCTATAGAAGACAAGAGTCATAACCCACTACGTTTTCTCAATGATCTGAAGTCAATTTCCATAATTACTTACTGGTTGATATAATCACTTTAAGATATTTATAATATATTTAATGGACATAGTCACTACTTATGTACCTTGGATACCAAAATTTATATGAGACTCTCTGAAGGATATAAATTGTCTAAAGCTTAAAGTTCCCTAAAGGATATAAATTTGATGAAGCAATGACTCACTTAATGATTTAAATTGCCTGAAGAAATAACTTCTAGAAAGATTTAAATTGCTTGAAACAATAACTCCTATAAAGATTTAATTGTTTGAAGCAATAACAAATGGTTCAAGAAATCATGTATGTAATAAAATTACAAATGTTATATATTGACTGAATCATCTGTTAGGTTGTGGTACATGATAAAAAAAATGATTATATCTTATTGTATCATTATATCAGTGTGCATCAGTGATGTGAATTTCATATGGACTCTTGAAAGATCCTTAAAAGTGCAGAATATTTGAATAAAGACTTTGAAATTAAATTTTTGAGGAAAAAAAATATTGTCTTGACATGTAGATCGAGCATATTTATAATGGATCCATAAATATGCATATGCGTTTCGACTTATTACTCTAATAATCAGTCAACATTTAGATCAAAGGAGGATTTCTTTCGCCCCAAATAAATAAATGAAAAAATATTTAATCCAGAAGTATTGTATCAAAATTTGGGCTTTTTATTTAACTTATCACAATGTACAAGGCCTAATACACCATTGTAGTAAACATACAAGCCAGATTCAACTCAGAAGCAACTATTACGACATTAGAATAGAATCGCAAGTTACATATTTTCAAATTCCCACAAAATATGCTCTGATACAATATATGTGTTAGAATATAGTTTCTTGTGCTTTACGAGATGAAATTCTATTGCAACATCCTCTGATTATTCAAAATTTATTTTTGGGATAAATGCAAAAAAACAACGATCTTTTATTGTTCTATGCAAAAAAAAAACCTTTTATTTTCCATCCGCAAAAATCATCCAAACTAACGGAATTTTGATTTTTTGGAACATGTGACTGTCATGTGCAATGTATAATTTCCAAAATTCCTTAATTAACCCTAATGATTAAAAACTTACTATAATGTACGAGTTTTATGAAAATATTATCAGTGTTCTATTTGATTTTTTTTGTTTGTAAATAACAGGGTTAATAAGAATGCTATTTGCAAATAAAAAAAACAAATGGAACACTAATAATATTTCCACAAAACTCATACGTCGTAGTAAGTTTTTAATTGCCAAGGTTAATTAAGGAATTTTGGAAATTATATATTGCACATGGCAGTCACATGCTCCAAAAAATCAAAATTCCGTTAGTTTAGATGATTTTTGCAGATGGAAAATAAAAGGAGGGTGTTTTTTGCATGGAACAATAAAAGACTGTTTTTTTTTGCTAAACCGACATAAAAGACCGTTGTTTTTTGCATTTATCCCTATATTTTTATATTCATGAACTTTAGAAGAGTCATGAGATTGATATCAATCAGAATCATTTAGGCAAATCTCGCAGATTTGTTCACTAAGAACTTAGTGACATCAATTTCTGGGAAGTTAGTTACAAGTTTGGTATGAGCCGATTTGTAAATAATCGAGGTAACTCGATCAGTCATCATGGGGAGCTATAATCAAGGGGCGGCAATCAGGGGGAGCACATTTCGTACGCTTCATTTTTTTCCCTCTTTCAAGTTTTGTCTCACAGGGTTTTCTTTAAAAAGTTTTTAACAAAGTAGTTTTATGCACATCCATTCACTAGAAGTGAGTGAATAAAATAATTTCTTTGCTCAACTATGTCCTTTTTTACCAGTCGTCAGGGGGAGCAAGAATTATATATTGTACTCTTTTCTCTTGTTCAATTTTTGCCCATTGGGTTTTTTGTGAAAAAGTTTCAACGAGAAAACTTGAAGCACAACCGTCATTGCCATCAAAATCCGTTATATTATTCTTAATAAGATTTTTTTTTAGCTAATTGGATTTTTTTTTGTGAAATCAAATGTAATAATTTATAGTGATGTACAATGGGGAGTGTTATAAAACTTGTTGTCACCACTAAACCACGTGTCGAGTTCTTATGAAATGCTAGTTAAGTAGGTATTGATATAAAGCATATAAATAAGGCAGTCATGTACAACGGTGAAAAGTAAAGAGAGAAATGAAACTCTAGTTTACACTACCTCTCTTGTTCTCTAAACTCTTTCTAATCCTTTACTTACTACCTATATTATTCATTATATTTCGTGGCATTACCATATATCTTTATGATGATCCAACACCAATCAAATAATGGAGTGAACACTTGTTCGGTTTGTGTATATCTAGTTCTTTATATGTTCATATTGTAACACCTCTTTTGATTTATGCATGAACCTCGGCCTCCCATTGTATAAGTTATACTTCTTCCTTTTTTGGAATAAAGGCTTTTATTATATATGGACATCGGACCTTAGAAGAACCTTGCAACCATAAGGTAACTAGAAACCGACCCTTAAGAAGATTAGACATAAAATAAGCCTCCCTAACAATCCAACGAGCAACTCTATTTGTTGATCTATAGCAAAAAATATTGAAATATCCTGTAGGAGCAACAATAACATCTGAAAAAAAAAACTCAGAACCATACCAAAAGATGAAGAATTCTTTAGTGAGACTTGGACTTATTTGTGGTTAAGTTGCTTGGTATTTGTATATAGGGATAATTATGATTGTATGTGTTACATTACAACTTAGGTTTATAAAATCACAATGAATTTGAAACTCGTTTATATGCTTACAGAAAAATCTAACTACATTAAGTTTGGTGTGAAATATCTAAATCACCCATGCACATTAAAATAGACTATTGAAGTATAAAAAAATAAAAATAAAAATTGTATGTATTTTATATGGTTAGTTATAAAATTTTAGAAATAAAAATTTATTTCAAAAAGTAAAAATTATATATATATATATACTAGCTTTCATATGGAAACTAGGTCTTATCATAGAAACTGAGAATCAATCTGGGTTTTTGGATTAGTACGATCCAAAGGCTCAGATTTAAAATAGATTCATTAATGCTAAAATCGTAAATACGCAAAACTTTAATTTTTTTATCTCAATTATGCACAATTACCCTCAGCCTAAAACCAAACAAAATTCTAATCGTACATGACAATCTCTACCCTAAACTAACATTAAAAACAAAACTCAAACCTAAATTAATTATATATATATAAGGGCGCGTTCAGGTGAAAACCTAAATATGAGTAAAAACAAGAAACTCCTAATGACCATTGGATCTCTTTAATCAAAAGGCTATAGGAAATAAGCAATAAAAGGAAATAAAAAAATATGTAGACATTAAGTTGAGGGGTATCAAGGTCATTCATTACATCTTCTTACACATAATAATGATGAAAAGGAGACAAAATTTCTTGAAATCCACGCCAACATGTATGCGCGCGTGCCTGTTTTTTTTTTCTTCTGATTTTTCTGAATTTCATGTATTTACTACATTGGATTTCATGTTTTACTACGTTGGGTTTCATGTTTTAAGTTTATCGTTTTCATGTATTTACTGCATTGGATTTCATGTTTTAAGTTCATTGTTTTCATGTTTTACTGTGCTGTATTTCA